>BJFM01003243.1:19043-48178 GCA_016586285.1 Arothron firmamentum | reverse complement strand
TGTGTGTGTGTGTGTGTGTGTGTGTGTGAGTGAGATGCACACTCTTTTTCCACAAATTCATATTCATATTCAGTCATGCACACAGACAGCTGTGCCTGAACCAATCCTGCCTCTTGCATGTGCCCTCCTCCCTCCTTAAGCCCCTCCTGTATATGCTGCTATCCTGTCCTCTATTTTTCTCTTGATGGCAAAATGAATTTGCATATTTTTCTCAGGGAGCACTCATTATAATGCATTAACTGGCCACCTCCCAGCCTCTTGAGCAGGCTGTAGCTTTCTGCTGTGGCATCTTCTGATGCAAAATGAGACACAGACAAGCAAGCATCACAGGCAAACATGTGGTGTGAGTCTGGGTTGTGATTGGCATTTGGAATCAGTTCACCCTTCCCATAATTCAAGGATAAGGAAAAACTCTGGCAGCCATTTTTCTTTGTTTCAGCAGGTTAGCAAAAGTATATTGTATATATACTGAATTTTGCTTACATTTAGAAGTCATATATATTTTCTGAAGCACATGATGGCCTTACCTTTAGTGAGCAGTGCTGTTTGTTGTGTTTTAACCTTTAGTCTCATCTCACACAAGCAATCTGATGTTGATTAATGGGATATTTAAATCTGATCCTCCTACATCTGAGCCTTTCACCGTCGAAAATCACAGTCCAGAAGTATCACCAGCCCGGACGTATGTGCAACCAATGCATACTACTTCTATATATAAAACTATTGCCAATAGCAGCACTAGAGTCCATGATTTTGCAAATCATCTGTAGAGCTTCAATCTGCACTTGCAGAATATGCAGATCATTATGCTGGTTTACATTCCGAGATTTCATCTGCTTCATATTTCTTTGCTGAATTCCAGTGAATTAAAAAACAAACCCTGTAACATTTATATAAGCAATATAGTTCAAAACTATTACTTTAAAGTGTAAAAAAGAAAATAAAAAATCAAATATTGCATTGTAAACTACATACTTCTTATTTTATAGCAGAAAATTATGTTATATATAAATAATTTTTATTTTAATAAGACCAACCCCATTTTTAGCTATAAGAAATTCCATATACAGACTTGAATCTGTTATGTGCTTTATTTGTTTTAGTTTGGCTGTATTATTTTAACTTGTAATACATGAAACTCTTACCGTTTTGCACTAAGGGATTGAAAACAATAGTTTCAGTCTGTATGCCATCTACAAGCTGCAGACCCGACAAAAAAGAGAACTTGAGTTTGAAATTTATAATTGATTATCAAAATCCCTATTGCTATGAGGCAAACACGAAACTCTGAGCAAAATGTTTCTGAACCCCACAGAATCATGTATCATTTAAATTTAACTTATTCCTACTTCACTGATCTGATCAGGTCTGTCTCATAGAGCAGAATATCTCCTAGGCATCCACAAACATAAAAATAAGACCCTATCATACAAAAGGTATGCAGATTTCTTTGAACACACATTCATAAAATACTTTCATATCAAGTCCAACACACAAACACTTAAAACTCCAATATATATAAGACTAATTAATTGATGGACTTCATTTTCAAATTTTCATACAAAAAGCTTTGGCTGCAATGATAGTCCTACAGAAGGAAATTGTAGGTAATTGTTATGGTAAAAAATGAAAAAAATGAATAGTACACACTCTTACAAAAAATGTGCTAAATGCAATCAGAGCCTTACTACAACCAAGGTTATTTTTATTTTGAGATTTTTTTTCTTCCACTAAAGCTACAAAGCTTTCGAATTATATAGTATACATAATACCAATAAAACAGTCACAATCTAATTAATACAAAACTATCAATGTACAGGACCACAGGAGTTAGCAAAAGCCTCAATAAAGCCTAAATAAGACAACACATCTAATGTAGAAATAATATTTTACACAGCAGTTCTTGAAGGCAAACCCATTTTAAAACTTTGACGACTTGATGTTTGTTGTCACAATAGCATCTTCTGATCAACAAAGATAGAGCAATGAAATAGTGCATTCTAAATATAATTATCATACATATTTGTTGGGAGAAGCATCAACATTCAATTGTTTGGGGATTTTTTTTGTAAATGCAGGGATGAATAGGAAAATCGCTGCCAAATTAAACTGTGGCACATAACTGATTAGTTATAATGTTTTTCTGCACAGTCAGAGCAAAATCAAATAAAATAGAAGATACCCTCCTCAACTGTGTGGCGTAGGACAAGCGAAGACACCCCCTGTCTTTTAGACACCTTTGCACGATGTTCGCCTGATGCCTTTTAAAAGTCGTAATTTGCAGATGAGCACCTGTGCATTGGGGAGAACGCACAATAGGGCTGGTTGGTGAAGTGTGCTGGAAACCCTCCGACGCGGCCGCAGCACCCTTCTCGGCTGCACCGTTGGCCGGGCGAAAGCGCTGCACGGTGTCTCATTCATCTAAGTTGCCTACTGTACACTGTGCTCAACGTAGTGAATTCAATACTGTGGCAAACACACTACTACCAGCCCCAGCATGCTCGGGCAGAAATATTTTTGTATCCACGCGCCTCGGAAAACTTCGGTGACGTTTCACAAAAGCTGGCCAATCGCCGGCCGTCTTCTATTAGGACAATGAAAAGCAGGCCACCAATAAGGAGAGCGGCTAAGTGGGCTCCGGCCAATGGCGTGTGAGCTCCACCGAGAGTAATACTGAGGAGTGAAGACACTGCGTATCGCCTATGCTCCCTCACACACAGCCATTGCAGACCATTGAGATCCAGCTATAGTCCCTTGGTAAGTATCACGCACGGAAATTTAAAGTATTCCAAATGGCGATAACAGTTTGAAATATTTTCCCTGCGTCTTTGCCGTAGTCGAATTTGGTATGCCCGACTGCTTTCGAATCATTTTAATGCCGAGAACCGTCAAAAAACACGAAAAAATAGCCGGCGCTTAGCAGGTAACATTACATTACCCTGACTAGGAGTGTGGACTAGACGCTCTTTTAAAAAAGAAGAAATTTGTAGTCACCCTGGCGAAATTCGTCGACAAACGCCGGTTTGGCCAAATACAAAAAAATTTATAAATTAGTGCAATGTCACTTTCTCAAAATGGAGTCGAATCACAGGATAGTTGTCGCGTAAAAATTCAGGAATGTCTAACGGACAACACGGTTATCGACAATGGTAAAAGATTCTCCGTTAGCTAGCCATTGCAGAACATTGCGAAGCCCGTCGGGCGAAGAGTGCGGGTCTCCACACCAGCGTCAAAAAATAACGAAAACAGGAGAAAAAGACAGAGCGTCTCAAAAAACACACGTACATGTGTTTGTTTGCTTCGACATATCCCCGAAGACGACGGGGAAAAAAAATCCCTCACGACCTGCGCTTTACTGTAATGGCTGACTGTATGCGCGAGGCGGAGAGGCAGCGACGGAGGCGCAGTTGGCTTCAACTTTTTCTAACCGTCTTTTCTCGAGAAGCGAATCCGCAACTATAACATCTGACGACGGCAAAAGAAAGTTCGGTCCTTCGCGGGTCTAATGACACCGAGCTGGGATTTTTCCGACCTTTCCGAGGCGTTTAAATTGGGGCTTGAAGTGAAGCGGTGGCGGCGGACGCTCTGCCCTCTATTGCATGCAGTGCAATGGCTGTGCGCTGACACAAAGAGAAGGAGCCATATTCTCCATGTTAGTGCATGAAGACGAGCGGCCATTAGGAGCTCATAGAAACCAAGTCAGTAGCACAGCCCGCTCATAGACACAGCGCAGACCCAATGTATTACTATACAAACCGGCTAGTGCAATAGGAATCAATCGGGGAAATATATAGTCGGGATGGCCGGCTTTTTACACATATTTGTCGGCTTTCAAAGCGGACTGAGGGGCGGGAGGAGACATTTGAGGGGGACTTTCTTTCATGAAGAAGGCATTCTCACAAAATGGAAGAAGAAATATTGCCGTCGTTGTTGACCTCCTTTTCCTCAACCAAAGCCTATGCGCCATTACTACTCGGGTCGACGCAGTTAAACCGGGACTTCCAGTAGCGGGTAATGGGTAAATGTATGAGGGCAGACGGCGCTTTTAGGGCCTTTAAACGCGTACGCGGAATATTTTCGAAGACTTTGAGAAGGTTTACGTTAAATCGAAGCGGATCGCCGAATTGAAATGCTTTTTCCTGTAAATAAATTCCGCTTTTGTCCAACGTGTGTCTTTTTGTGTCAAAGTTTATTTTTTTAATGAAAATGTTACTTAAGTGACACCGGGGATTCCCAGAGCCATATTTTTTTTTATTTATCGCAAAATAGTTTTGAGGGCATTTCTACCCTCAGAAAACAATGGCCATTTAAATAAACACACTTAACACCTCTACCTCATTTTATGCACTTTTCGTAGTTTTTTCTTCTTCATCATCCTTACGGCTTTATCACTGCAAGAAAATCGAAAGAGGTTTTTTACGTGCTTTTTTTATTATTTTTTTTTTTTACGGTTTTCTAATCACAGCCATTGCGATTTTAAACGGTTTTTTAAACCGCAAAATTGAGAGTCTGACACGGACTGCTGAGTTTTATATGGGTGCTGTAGTTTATAACAATAAAATCATTATGCGCGCTTGTGCGTGATTTTTATTTATTTATTTATTTATTTATTTTTTGACTGCGTTAACAAGTCGGAACAGCTTGACAGCAGAGAGGGCGGAGGAGCAGAGCTGTCAGTTCCTGAAGGGAAATAAAGATGTCCCCTTACAGCATGCTGCATGGCTCTAATTAACCAATGTCAATATTTTGAATAAAATTTCAACTGTGGTGTTTCAGACTTGTCCATTTTACAAGCATCTTGATACACACTTGGAGCTAACTTGTACATTTGTTTTGATTCAAAGCTGTCAAGATGGGGAGAGATTCAGGGAGAGATGCGGGAAAGCCTCGGGGCAAGATGTCCTCTTATGCATATTTTGTCCAGACCTGCCGTGAGGAGCACAAGAAGAAACACCCCGATGCTTCGGTTAACTTCTCGGAGTTCTCCAGGAAGTGTTCTGAGCGATGGAAGGTTGGAGATGGCTTGTTTTCTGCTGAGGAGTAATTCGCATGTACGGCCTGTGCTTATTCGGAATTCTGTTTCCAGACTATGTCTGTGAAGGAGAAGGGCAAGTTTGAGGACATGGCCAAGCAGGACAAGGCTCGCTATGACCGGGAGATGATGAACTACGTCCCAGCTAAAGGAGGCAAGAAGAAGAAGAAGTTCAAGGACCCCAATGCCCCCAAGAGACCCCCGTAAGTGTACACACACACGTATACATTTCCATGTTTCAGTAGAACAGTGTGATAACGTGTTCTTTTTACGTTTTAGATCCGCCTTCTTCATTTTCTGCTCAGAGTTTCGCCCTAAGGTGAAAGGCGAGCACCCTGGTCTCTCCATCGGGGAGGTGGCCAAGAAGCTCGGTGAGCTGTGGAACAACACCAATTCAGAGGACAAACAGCCCTACGAGAAAAAGGCCAGCAAACTGAAGGAGAAGTACGAGAAGGTGAGGCCCTGAACGTCAGCGGAGCTTTCGCTGTGGAGGTCTTTCCTCGTCTCTAAGTTGTTCACCGTGTCCACCACAGGACGTTGCTGCGTACCGCCAAAAGACCAAGGGGGGCCCGGGGTCGGCAGGAAAAGCCCCGGCCAAGGCAGAGAAGAAGGCCGCCGCCGACGATGACGACGATGACGATGAAGACGAGGAGGAAGAGGAAGACGACGACGATGATGATGATGAGTAGATGGGGAGTGATATAGTGGTCATTTTCTTGTTTATAAAGCATTTAACCCCCTTGTACACACTTCACTTACTGAAAGAAAATACATTAGTATCCAAGGGGTAAAAAAGAGAAAAGGCTGTGTATATCAGTTGTTTTTATGCTGTACAGTTTTTTTTCCCTCTTCTCTTTGTATAGGTAACACTACACAAGTGTCGTGTCCGTATCTTTCTGCCAGTCTTATTTTCCAGTGATAGTCTCTAGACCACTATCCTGCCTGGTACAGTGTAAAGGGGTGGGCTTTCAATATTTACCCTAGTTAGAAGTGCACAGCACATAAGTGTTTTGAGTTAGATCTGAGTGTTCCTTCCTTTCTGTTTCCTGTGTGTTTTTATTTTAAACGAACTTTCAAATGGACGTATCACAAGTTGTTTTACTAAACTTTATGTACCACTGTAATAGCAAAAAAAAAAGAAACTTGTTTATTGTTGAAATTTAAATTGCTTCTGATGTCAATAAACCTTTTTTTTTTTAATAAAGCTGTGCATTTAATTTTGCAGGATGACTGCAGCGAAATATACGAATAAGAAATGTTGTCATTGTCATTTTAAAATCATGCAAACTAGCCAGTTTGCGCTTCTGGTATGCTTTAGGCAAATGGTGAGAATATATTCAAATGTTATATTTAAACAGCTATATGAAATATGACTCATGCCTAAAACTGTTGATGTACTGTGTAATTTAGCTGGCTGTGGCTGTATGCAAACAGGCGCTGGCAGAGGGACCCTGGGAGCTTTTCTCCGCTCTGCAGGCCGACATGCATCACTGACTGTTGTTGTTTTATTTAGATACAGCTGCCTCATCTCTCGTGTATCCGCTGTAGGTTCTATCCTGGGTTTAGAAAAAAAAAAAAAAAAAAACACCCTTTATATAAGAAGGATTATGTGCTTTGAAAAGCCTGTGACATAAGAATATGGCCTGTGTGTACAGACTGCTGCATTATAAATGTAAAAACACACACGTGCTGTGGAGAGCACAGCTTCTCTGACTGGAGAGGGGCTGATGATTCACGGCCCACGTAGGTCAGACAGACACGACTCTGATCAGCAGTGTAAATTAGGAAGCCTCTGCATCCGTTTCAGCTCTGATGTCATCCTTGGCCTGAGGAAGGAGACTGGATATCGACCAGGCTGGAGGTCAGGCAGACACAGGGCAGAAGGCTGACCTCTGTGCTGCTCCTACAGAGCCCAGCCAGCTCCTGAAGGTCACCTCCTGTTCCCCGATTTTTCCCATTTCACATTGAAATATGAATCCAGTAGATAGTGGCAGCTATTGCAAAATGATCTGGTCCACGTCATTTCACGGCATCTACGTCTGCTTTTGTTACAACACGGTGCGAGCTTGTGTCACTGGATGTCATTTTGTCCCCATTGTGTCTATTTGCAACGCCGCCTATGACAAGCATTTAAAACTGAGAATGTGAAAACTTTTTAATAGAGATATGTGAAGTACGCAGAAACGGTTGTTGTGGAGGCGCTCAGCTGTTGATCAGCGCCTGTACAGGCCTGTACAGGCCACAAATGCGCATACAGAAAAGCAGGCTTAGCTACACAGCGACACCAAAGCCTCTTAATCTCAGCCAGCTGGTGTCCGCGCCGCGCGCTCCACAGCGGTGCCACAGCGACACCAAGCGGTCAAATACCGCAACTGCGCCATATCTTATAAAAGCGGATAATTGGAATTAGAACGGCTAAAAGTTCTAAAAATATTGACCTTTTGGAGGCAAGAAAAGATTACATTTCATAATGTTCTTAAAATATGCAGATGATTGCTCTGAGCACAACAAATGTTAGATGAAGGGAGTCTGACTGCTTGTTTTCCTCTTGGAACGTCAGCGCTTGCTTTGACATCCTTTTGCAGCCGTTAGAGCAGCACATCTCTCTTGCACAATGTCAGTATATTTCTTTAGAACGTCAACTCCTTTCAGGGCACAAGAGGTTTGTCCAAATTATTTCACAACTTGGTCCAAATTTGCTTGATGGAATTGATGTTCACCATTTGAAGTGTTTCTGCACACAGGTAGTTCTTTAGATAAAAAAAAAAATTAAAAAAATTAATGGGCAAGTCGACAATAATGACTGATATCTCTCAAATATTAAGACAAGTGTTGCCCGGAGCTTCGTTTATTATTCATGCTTCTGAGCAGTTCATTAGATACACATGTCAGACACAACAGTATTTCACATGTCAACATTAAGAAGCTTACAGCTACAAAGTACATTAAGAAGTGCTTAAGGAAATAATACTCTCTACAGAATTGCGAAAAAGCACATCCAAAATGACCATCTGGAATTTTGAAATGTGTGTGGAAATGGCCTTAAATCAGCTGTAAACATTAGAATCTATTATTGCTAAAAAGCTTTGGGCCTTACTTGATACATGTGGCTGTTTTGTAATAGTTCAAACACTGCATCTCAGATCATCAGCAATTACTCTGGACCAGTTTGACGAGTTACAAAAACACAGTCTAACCACATATTTGATGTAAGTTCTGGAGGCAGAGATGGTTCAGAACACAAACACACTGACTTCCCAGCCAAGCCTTTCAATCAAAAATGGTTCAATGAACAGTGACCCACATTGTGTTACTACAACCACAATACTGTTTATTGCTGACATTTCCACTTTTTACACCATGACTGTCCATACTGATATCCTTAAAAAGTAATTTACCCTGAACTGTAGCAAGCCAGGCTCATTTTATATCACATTTAGAAGAACATTTAGCATCTCAAATAACTAATTGAAGCAATAAGTGTGTGCAAAGAACTAAACAAAGGAAAATCAACAAGAAACTCTCAAAAAATGAATATAACTCGAAGGTTAGAAAGTGTAAATTCTCTAACAACATGAAATAATGACTGTATTTTATGAGAACTACTAGCAGTGAAACCGAATATAGTTCATGAGTTACATAAGAGCACCTGTGCTGGGGGACAAAGCACATCTGCACCAATCTCAACGTGTCCAACTAGGCTACTAGTTTGCAGGGAAACAAGTTTGACCGAGTCCTCCTCATGGACCACGTTTAAAGGAGAGCAAGACGTGAGTGCGTGATTCTGCAAGCGCGTCAGCAGGAAGCGTTAAAGATTTCCACCGACAGGTGGAGCTGTTGTACCAGAAATGAGTGTTTGCGCCTCTGTTCATTACTGAGTCAACAATATTCAGTTTAATATTTATTTTTAATTCAGTCGTGGCCTTAGAAACACATATTTGAAATGATGAATTAATTTTTTGAAATAAAAATGATAAAAGGATAAAACTATATGTGTGTGTTTGTGGTCTGAGAGTTCTGAAAGACCACAACACAGCTCCTGTTTAAATGTTCATGAGTTTTTAAAGCATTCTGGCAAATACATGACACCTCCTAAAGGTGAAGCAAGACCATTCGTTCCACGTCATACTACAGGCATCTCAGTATTATCAGGTGTCTCAATCAGGAGCTTTGAAGTTAAATTAACTCAATCCAGCGGCCCTGTTACCTGGTACCTTCTGCACAGACGCCAAGTAAGATCAGACTTGAGAGAGTAAGACGGTGGTTCTAACATCTGGCATGTTTCATTCCAGCACAATGGGCGGATGTGGGGCTGAAAATCAAGCTTTAATGTTGGGTTGTGGGCCAAAAACAACATTCTCTGTACCAGACACTCAACACAATAGCAGCCAGAATGCTGAAGAATTCAGTGGTGCAGTGTCACTAAAGACCTTAAAGAAGCCTGAGCTTCAAAAGCAAATATTTCTACAATTCATTCAATAAAGATCTGGCAAAGGAAAGCCCCAATATTTTTTAATTACTGCAGGTTTAACGTGTGGAACATTGGCACAGTTTCATGCTGAACGTGTGTGTCTGAGGTTGAGAGAGTGGCTCCCACCATGTTCGATTGTTCAGTTTTAATGAGCTAAGGCTCTAATTAATCAATGTGAGGGGATGAATGGCTGAGTCGCCTTGTTTGCAAATCCCAAGAGGAAAATATTCCCGTTGTGGTCGTGTGTTTACAGCGTGATCGGCGTAAATCAAACATGAAATGGCTGGATGAAAAGACCTGAAACGCCCGTTCACGGCGGCAGGTTCAGTAATTTTAATTTGGATCAGTTTTCTCTGCATTTTCACATGCACTTTGGATCAAAAATCACTCTGACAACAGCTGAGAAGTCTTTGATTCATGCTGGACACATATGCTCGTATATATGCAGTTAAAAGTGCGTTACCAGCTTCAAATGTAGCATAATGATCCACCATAAACAGCAAAAACAAAGCTGAGACATGTTGTGATCATGTGGGTGCTGTAACAGAACACAACAGAAACACTGATGGAAGATGACAAAACAGGATGCAGATGAGGAGGATAAGAGCAGAGGGAAAAAAGGTGCGAATCCTCCACCAAAACATCTGAATTATCATAAATATGAAGGTTAATATAACATAAAAGACAAAACTCTACTGTTTCCATCGACTGCTGGAGGGTGTCAGCGAGGTTTCTGTCCACACAGAGCGGATGTTTCCTCACACATTTCACCGCCTGTCTGTCACAGGACAATTTTCAGGGTGTAATTATTTTCTCGCACTCGTCTTCCACCACTGACGCCATTGCCTTCCTCTGCCCCGCGGGGAAGAGAAACGGCCTCCAGGGCCCCAGCTGATGGAGTTTCCCCTCTGGTTTAACAGGACTAGGTCTGAAATTTCTACCTGATCCATAGGTGATTCCTAAATTTTGTATGATTTCTCAACATTTGAGTGAAAAAGACGTGTTATTGGGTGTCATCTGTCAATCCCTCCCTGTTGTACACATTTAAGTGGGGGAAAAAAAACAGGAAAAGAGTGAACGATTAAAGTAAAAATGGGACAAATTCAACATCAACATCAGGAATATTGTTCATAACACAAAAATGCGAGAAATAATACAGATATGTATCAATGTTATGTCTATTTGGCTAAGATCTGAAGGGAGACGGCAGGTTGGTGTGAGGTGATTTATCAGATAGTGCCTGTGCCTTTAAGCAGGAACGAGCTGCCTTACCGCTCCAACCAGTTCCTCATTTCTGTTCCATCACGAGGAAATGGTCGTGTAGTTTAGTTAAAATTAAACTAAATTAGCTCATCTGGTGAAATCCCTCAATTGTAACATAGCTTATAATCAGCTGGTGCCTAGATGACTGTGTTTGTGGGTGTAGGAGGGTGTGCACGTCCTCCGTCGAGAGCAACCAAAGTGAATTTCCAAACCCAAGCAGGAAGTGAGGGCAGAGGGAACACACACACACACAAGTAAATACACACACTTCCATTCATTTTAGTTTTTACGGCCCCTAAACCTTTAAGGAGAGTTGACACATGAACTCACGTCATCAAATATTTACATCCCAAATGTGATCTTTATTCCTACAACGAGGCCAGTTTTCATCCTCATATGTCTGCTACCTTAAAGTGATCTTTATCTTTATCTGTCCAAATGGCTCTTTCTCATGATTTTGAACCAGATGTTTCACCAGGAATGCACGTTGGGGCACCTTAGAATATAAAGTTAAACACACAGCCGGAGCTCACAGTGGTGGTAAAATCCTCAATGCAGACAGACAGACACAAACACACACACTTTTTTAAAGTGCATGCTACACTTCAGCCAATGACTAAAAAAAAAAAAGAAGTGCACATAGGAGTTGAAAAGTGTTTAATCACAGGTCTGTGCGTGTGGCGCACGTGCAGCTCCAGCGTCTATTCTGGTCCCTGCTGCTGAGTCAAAGCCTGGATTTGTTTAGGCTCCTCTTCCACGTCTGTGTTTTCTGTCCTGATGTGTTTGGCCGCCACAAACAAACCCAGGCCGCAAACGTGCCGCTCGGCCCTGGTGAGTCAGCGCGCCGTCCGGGGACAAACACCAACCAAGTGGCCACCTGAAAAACAAGGTCTGCCTGGACGAGCGAGCCCAGCAAAATAACAGCTAATCTCATTATTTGCTTAGAGGACTCACGCCTGATCCCTGAATGAGGCTGCTCCTGCCATTTTTGTACTAAAAAGGCCGCTTTTAAAGACAAATCCGGTGCTTTTAAAGCTTACGGGAGCACCTGCAGATTATTTAATCATGGCTGTTTGGTGCCACAATAACCTCCAGACTGTTCTACTTTACTCTATTTTACGCCTGCTTAGTCACCGTGAAAGGGAGGGCGATGGAAATAGGAACAGTGTCACAGCGAATTATCGGTTAAAGCCTCTTCTACAGCATCATTTAACAGGTTTTGCACCTTCCCGGTGGCTTATATTTTTGCTCAAACATCCGCAGGGGCGTCAAACCGGTTCAGTTCCAACACAACTGCGGATTACTGCAGAGACTTCAGCAGAACACGCAGGGAGGCCTGGGCGCAAAGGGAGATTTCCTTTCTCCACCTTTCCTTTAACCTTCCTCCAGCCAGCCAGCCAGCCAGCCAGGCTGTCAACATTCCTGCCTGATTGTTGTCAAAAATACTCTATTTACACTGATCCAGGATCAGCTCCGAACAAAAGCTAACCTCAACCGGAACTGGTTACCCTGCCACATTCCTGATCTCGTACCTGGCGTGCCCGTGCACACTCTGAGCACGCTCTGCGGCGCGCCCGAGCCGCACGCCGAGGCCTCTGTCTGCAGGCTGTGGCTGTCTGCTCTCCTCCACGCGTCCTCCTGGGCGGATGTTGTGAAATGAGCCGGAGGAAGACGGAGCAAAAAACAGGGCGGCGAGCGTTTCTGCGGCTGACAGATGGCAAACATGTGACGCTGTGACCGAGCGTCCCTGCGGCAGAGGGGGAGGATTCGGCCCGCACGGCTGCCTGCGCTGTGGCCCACTGCCCAACACACCGCCAACGCACTGACGCAAAACACACTCAGTTACTCGCGGGGAGGAGTTGAATATCAGATTTAAGCGGACAAATCCCCGCGTGTCTTCACTGAATGTGTCGGACGGGGGGACAGATTAGAGGGCCGCACCCGCCTGAGCGGAGAAACAACAGCTCGGGGTAGATCAGCTCAGGTTTCAGTCGTCTCCTGTCAAGTCTGAGCCAAATCCACAGCAGTTCCAGCCGCTGTGGGATACCTGTGATACCTGATATTAATAAGACAGCGTCATTAAACAAAAATGAGGCACCGCCGAGGGCGTAGGTCAGCTGTGTGTGGTTGCCAACAGTTTGACTTGTAAAGCCTGATCAGATTAATATGCTAAAACTGAGCTTGCAAAACTGAGCTTAGGCATTAACTGCTGCGCGCAGCCTGGGCTAACTTAACAAACAGGAAGTGGACACGAAGGTCGGATCAGTTCTGATGTAGCAATCAGTGAACTCACATGATTTCTCGTAGGATAACTCATGACAGCCGCTCCAACCAGGGCCCGAAAGGACAATGATTAGAACTTTCTCAGTTCTGTTTTCCCTGTTTTGCTTTTACTTTGTCAGCTTCTTTTTTTCTATTCAATTCCTCACTGCAGACATTTCCCAACACGGCCAACCCCTGATGAAAGCGGTGGAATTGATCTGCTCCAACCATTTAATATGAATGTCTGTGTCGTGTCTAATGACAAGAAATCAGGAGGCCGGAATGGCACCATTTTGTCTGATTGTTATAAATTATCCTGACTAAGGGTGTGAGCATTTTGGCTACCATCTCCATGAGGCAGTACTGCAAAAAGAAAGAAAAAAAGCTCTATTTTCTGCCACGTTGTTCTCTTTCCATCCAGATTGATCTCTCTTACGACTTCAGGAAGCTTCAGATCACCAGGAAGGTGGAAATCAGACAGGTTTGATCCTGACTGAGACATAATTGCTCACACCTCCCAGAGTGAAATGTCCCTCCAGCTGGAGCAGGTGTGTGTGTGTGTGTGTGTGTGTGTGTGCGGGGGGGTGGGGGTGGGGGGTGGAGGTGTCACGCTGGGTGTTGTGTCTGCGGCAGCAACCTTTGCGCCACCATCCAAGCTCAAAGTCTGCCGCTGCTGGATCTCAGAATAGCTGGTGGCAGACGATGCGCGTTAATAATCAGCAGGAAAGATGGGGCCCGGCAGAGAGGAGGAGGAGGGACGTTCCCGCTCTGCCCAGCGAGGCTGTGGACGTGCGCCGAGCTGGCGGTAACCACCAGGAGCGCCGCGCACGCCGGCCTTCAAAGTCAGAATGCAGCGAGTGGTTTGCAGTGACGCTGCCAGGAGAAATAGATCCCCCAGTCTGACGTGGACGTGTGAGGGGACATGCGTCGACTCTAATCACGCCGTTTGACCTTTGAAACCACCCCCACCCCCCACCCCTCCAAATCCTGTGTGTTTGTGTTTTATAAGCCCGTGTGTGGTCTAAGACAGCAGGTGCTCAGATGACATTCTCAATGAGAGCCAAGTCAAGAGGCTTAGAGGATTACGCCGCCCTGCCGTCTCTGCATAAAATCTAACACTTATATTTGATCATCAGACCTTAAAGAGGGATGGAGGGACTGTAAAGGTGACCCGCAGGTGATTCATGTTACCCAGACCAGCGCTGTGGAACCTGGAACTCAATGAGAGTCCCCCCCCCACACACACACCCCCAAACACACCCACACAGAGTAGCACCTACTGCTTCAGTTTCATTAGAACTAACTGGTATTTACCTAATTAACTGATGAACTTCCTTCCCATGTCAGCATTTAAAGATGCCCAGCATCAGCCGCCTGCGCCTCAACCTGAACCAAACGAGCAACGGGGAGATTCGATCAGGTTAAATCTGCAGCGCAAAGGCATCAGTTAAATTCTAGACAAAATGACTGCAGTTTAAAACAAAAAAAAAAACCCACTGGCTGACAGAACTAAACTCACACCTCAGTGTGATTGTCCAGGCACGCTCACACACTCGCTAACCCCTCTCCACTCTCCCTTCTTGGTGGTGGGGATTAGGTAGCTAATCCATGTAGATCTCTGAGAAAAAAAACGCGCTTCTGATGCCACCAGAGAGGACGGACCTGCTGCCCATACTCATCTTAACCTCTAACAGATACAGGGCACACACACACGCACACACGCACGCACGCACGCACGCACGCACACACACACACACACACACACACACACACACACACACACACACACACTGCACTTCACCAAGGACAAGATATTATATTACATGTGTATTAGATGTATGCCATAAATAACCTGAGAACCATATTGAATTCATATCATGAAGCTGTCAGGTCTTTCCCCACAACTCCTTGTAATAACACTGTGAAATACTGTCTGTAACACTATATAGTTGGTACTAACATGACATGTATGCAGAATATTACCGCACCTTGAAGTCATATCTTCACCTTACATCCACCTATGTTTTTCATTGTAATCTCCAAGGCTGACTGGTTTATTTATTCATTAAGTCATTACGGATGAATGAGCAACCTTGCCACATCCTCCCATTGATTATTTCATGTAGACCATCTATTGCATGAATGATTGCACGGCTGCAAGTCTTTTACATAGACTGTTGTGAATATTTTTCCAGACATTTTTTTTCTCTTCTTTTTGAAAATGTGTTTCAACAACATCATACTGTAGTACACAGCCGTCCAAGAACCAAATTAGTTTTCCAGATTAAGCAGAGAGGAAACCCGACAGGGAGGCGGGTCTGTGGGGTCATTCCTCCTCCAGACTGTATCCTACCTCACATTATTGCCCCAGTCCTCACAGTCCAGCACTGTTCAGCGATCCACCCACAGATCCGGGCCCTGCCGCCATGTTCTGAAGGGCAAGCTAAAGACAAGATACGGCGAACCCGGATATAAGACCATCTCCCCTTCAAAATAAAACCAGACATAAGAAAGTTATTACTGTAATAGTGATTCCGTGCCGTAGGAAAAAGATCTTTCAATATCCCATTGAGCTTTGCCTAATCTGGGAATTTTCCTACAGCTTTTAATTTTGCTACAATTATAGCGTGTAATGTTGATATATTGTCTGCATGGATGTTCGAAGAAACAGAAACTGTCTAAAGAAAGACTGCTCTGTTTATGAAAAGAAAACACATTAATTTCATGGTAGAGGTTTAAAATCTATTTTCGCATACCCTCTATCTTTTATGTCCATAAACAGTCTAAATACTTTCTTAAAAAATCTATCTGTATTTAGTTTTACTTTCAACATGAAGAATACCATTAATACAAGTTATCCTGAACTATTCCCCTTTATGGAGAGAACCACTGACCAAAGTTAAAAAGTGATTTTTGGCACGCATGCATGCATTTTTCGGAGGAGATGCGCATCGAAAGGGTGATTTACATATGAAAGCTAAACCCGGAAGGAAGTTACACGTTTCCGCCATGAGCTTGACGCAGGCTGGAGGCGGATGACAGCTGAGCGTCAGACCCCAGCGCCGAGCACCGCCGCAAACTCACGTTTGCCAGACCAAATAGCGACACATTTGACCAGCTGACGAGTTTAGACCGACCGACGGACGTGTTCGGCTTTACAAAAGACGAATAACTGCGGATATTATTTGCTCTTTTTTCCACCAAAACAGGGGGGGGAAAAAAAAAAGCGCTCCGTGTCCGGATGTGCCAGCGGTGTTGGGCTCGTTCACGCGCTCCGTCCACCTTCTGTCCACCTGCATCCGGTTGACGTTCGGAGGGTCGCGAGAGGCCCCTCGGGTCGACAGGTTATCCCTCTGACACAGACACTGACGCTACTTTAGAATCGGGCTGTTAGTTCGGGGCAATAATCAACGAAATGATTGTGCAATAGAGAGGAAGAAGCGCCGGAACTCGTCCCGACTGCCGACTGCCGACTACCTCAGTGCCTGCGGGGAGAGAGAGCGCCCGTCCCCGGGAAGACTCCGCCAGCAGCGAGCAGCTCTCGGCGCCGTTCGCCACCGACAAGGGAGACGAAGAGCGGAAATATTCGTGTCGTCCTCCTGTGTAAAAGCCTCTGAGGACCGGGAGAAGCTTCAGGATGACGGGCAGCACCCCAGCGGACATGGTGAGAGAAATACCCCCCTCACGTCACCAGCTCAACCCGACTCACCCTGCCGGTTGTGGGCACGGTTGATCGCGGCGGCTGCCGCTTTAATTCCGTCATTATCGACCACTTCAAACGCGCCGACATTGATTATAACCTGTTTTTATGCAGCCAAGTTGATTCCCAGGCTTTTTTTTTTTTTTTTGCCTCCTCTCAAGCTCATTTGGAGGCGAATTTCTCAGTTTTCCAAGTTTGACCCGCATGTGCGCCTTGTACGCTAGCTACAGCTAATCCAGGATTTCAGCGTAAAAATGAACAGTTTTCATTCCTGACCAAACTGTCCAACATTACCTCATTTGTTTGAGATTTGTCGTCTGTAGTTTAAGGAAAAAGTCATAATAGAAGGTGTTGTGGGGACATCTCTGCTGCACCCTGGTGGTTGGCTGCGGTATAAAGACAAACCATCATCATGTCTGGAACTGAGTGCACGATTGTGCCGCCCAACAACATTTCGCATCGTCATTAGCTGGCTATTTAGTGTGGAAAATCAGTTGCTGTAAGACAGGACCCATAATGTCTGACTGAGGCGTGTCGAGGCAACGGATTGCTATTCTAATTATATTCGGAACTACTTGAATTACTGGCAAGTTGACATTTTGGAAGCCGCCAGCATCAGGCAGAGGTGACCCTCTGTCTCCCTGGTGATGGATAATTATGTTCCTGCTCCAGCTTCATAATGTCACACACTTTTATCGGACTTGAAGTCATAATCAGGTAACTTTATTAATACCCACATTTGTCATCTCTGCCGCCGCCACACGTGGCCTCGGAGAATATTCTCATCTCTACAAATAGAAAGTAACGTAACCTCTGGGTGGAAACCAGTCATTCCAGCTGCGCCTGTACTCCTGCTCGTCCACGTCCAGCTTATCCCGCGAACAGCAGGTCCATTATGTCGGCAGGATGTAGGGTTAATGCTGTGAGGAAGAGAGCGAGAGAGATGCGAGCCGTCGCGTTTAAGTAGAGCCCATCGCAAGGAATTTCTGCAGATTATACACAGAATCATGAGCTGAACATTTCAGTCACTGCCCCGGTGTGACCTGCGGTTAAATCTATATCAATCCTAAAGAATGTTCTTAGAAGGTTCCCAGTTATGTCAGCGCACGAGGCGTCAGTTATAATCGGTAGCGAAAAATTAGCCCTCCAGCTTTCAGCTGCCACGTCAGAGCACCTCTAACGGACAAGATAAATCCCTGCCAGCTGCTTTTCCCGCCCAGCCTGATGTATGCTCCGTCAATTCTCCCGGGCAGGAAAAATCAGATTATGAGCACATCATTTACCACCAGTGTTGGGCTTCGATATCATTCATTATTGGTAAATAATGGTAGCGGCTCCTCACTGCCGGGGTTTCTAAAGTGGCGTTTGGCACGACTGGCTCCACGCTACAAGCACGCCTGTTACACCAGCCTGAAGGTCAAAGTCTGCACGTCAGAAAGACAGATCGGACGCCTTCGCTTGCCAGTTCCACCGCTTCACACAAGAAACGTTGGCCATCGCCATTTAAGTCTTCCTGTGCGGTTGTGAGCAAATGCCTTCTTTGGTCGGAGGTGGCAGGAGCACGCGCGTGGATGTCTAAACGGGGGAGTGGGAGTGGGAGGAGAGCGCCAATGCCAAATAACATTGGTGAATGAAGCGGAGAGAGAGAGAGGATGGAGGATGGGATTTTCTTCTGTCTTGGAATGCAGAGTAAAGGAGAGGAAGAGGTTGAGGGGTAGGCATGGTGACGGGGGTGGGGGTGGGGGTGAGGGGCAGATTGCTGTGCTCAGGTCTCCCTGTGCTGACAGGGTGGAAATGGTTCCCATGACAACAGCAGGACGCTTGGATCTGAGGCCTAGCTGTCGGTGTGGGATTGGGTGGATGGGCGCTGCAGGTGTGTGTATGTGTCTGTGTGTGTGTGTGTGTGTGAGCAGTCAAAAGGGAGAGTAACACAGAAGCAGCTGAAGAACAAAGCGGCTCCATTCAGATAAACCTCCGTTGAATAAACACACCCCAGAAGTGAGTCCCACAGAGCAGACTGTGAGTTTCGTTTCCGTGTAACAGCAGAAGATAAAACACTTCCACGCTGCCACGGAATCATTGGAGCGCCTTTGCAGCGTCTCTCAGAAATAGGTGCAGGAAAGAGATGAAACCTGAAGAGAAAGCGGAAACGCGCCTCATGGTCGCTGAGAGGGAACAGGTGTGTATATAAAACAGCCTGTAACCACGCCCACCGGGCACTGGTGAGTGTGTGTGTCCATTGGTGCTGTGTTGGAGGTGATAATCACCACGGAGGAGTCACACCGGAACAAGCGGTGTTCGTCCTCCGGGCTGTGACTCATCTGTCGTGCTTCTGTGGATGCAGATTTTCTTCATTTTGATGTGAGGTGTTTAGCGTCGCCTGTCAGGGCCTGGCTAATATCTGCTAATATGGTGCTTTTAAAGCAGTTTATAGGTAATTCCCGGGTTGCTAAGAGACTTCCTGGGGACCAAATAAACACGGACGCACAAAGGAGCCAGAGGTCAGGCTGTGAAAGAAAGGACATTGTCTCCTCGTCCCACTCCAGCTCAGCTCAGCTCCAAAAGCGAGTAGCTGGAGAGAGACAGAGCTCCGCAGGGCTTTTCATTTATTTATTTCTTTATTTGCCTCTCTCCCTGCGAGGCTTTTTGACTGACACGTTCGGACGGGGCGAAGCGCCGCGGAATCCCGAGACTGCTGGACACCGCGCGTCAGTGGACGTGTGTGGTTCCAGAGACGTGTGTCTCCCTCACATATTGGGATTACATCATCCCGCCTGGATCCAGGAGCTGACATATCGAGTCTGACGTGGTCACATGTCGGCCTCGGAGCGCCGCGGACAGCCTCTGACTGCAGCTCTGCACCGGCTGTTTCCCCCCATCTCAGAGGGGGGGCTTGAACTTTGAAACACGCGTGAAAAATACAGCAGCTCAAATATGTCAAAATCTCAGCGAAAATGACACGAATGCTCGGTAATTTAAGTCGGCGCCTGCGAGCCGTGTGTGTGGATTATTTAGCATTTGTGTGTGTGTGTGTGTGTGTGTGCGTGTGCAGCAGTCCGCTGCGTGATTCAGTTGTATTGATGCTCGGTCTACAGCACCAACAGGAAGTCTAATTGAGAAGCCCTCAGCCATCGATTGCTTATGTAACTGTTGGCGTGTTGTGAAATGTAGCATGAGTCTGGACACGTGTGTCAAATCAGAGATATTAACGATGAGCATGTCACGCAGATGTGGCTTCATGCATGTCGGCGGTTAACTTCCACACGTCTTCCAGCTGTTCGCCTTGTTTTTTTTTGTCCGTGGCTGCCGTAATACTGATACTTAATTATGCGCAGGGCGACAGCCATGTTGGCTGGTTTGCGGCTGTTAACCACGGCTCGCTAACTTCAAACCGGCTGCGCTGTTCATCGCGATAAGCAAGGGAGGGACACATTTCACCTAGCGAACTTTATTAGGCACTGAGATAAAATTGTCAGGACGAAGGCTAGTTCTTACGTTTCATCACTGGCCAGGCTCCCTTTTGTTGTCGGTGTGTGTTGCTGATAAGCCCAGCTCAAAGATAGAATAGTTCTGAGTAACCAGTGGGTGGGGTCCGTGTTGGGAGAGAGGCTTATTCTGCTTTAAAATCCCCTCTTTCCAGCACTCATTGATGGCAGGTGTGGTGTTGCTCAGGCTGGGAAATGTGTTGTGCTGCTTGGCTGTTTTTTAGGGGGGATCCCGCGGCCCCACTGCAGAGCAATAAGTCATAGTTGTGCGTTGAATGTCAACAGAAGCAACAGCGGCGAACAGACGATGTGCAACGAATTTGCAACGCTGAAGGCCGGCCTCTTACGAAACGCGTCAGACACCTCAGGACAGACATGAGGAGAGGACAGTCCGTGCCTTTTGCACCGAGTGTTTGCCGAACGGCACAAACGAGTGGGCCTGAGTGTGAGTAATACGGGCGTCCAAACCGAACCCAGCGCCTGCAGACACTCACCAAGCGCATCTGCGTGTTTGTGCGTGCATATTTTTGCATAGAGGAAACAGCTACAGCATAACCTGTTTTTCCTGTCAAACACTACGTTCTCCTTCAGAGAATAACTCAACCCACTCATGTTCTCTCTATTCCTCTGGTCTGGAGAGCACACCAGGACACGACCTTGAGGCCACCAAATCATCTAGTTTGTGTGAGCGTCGCGAGCCTGTAAAACATTTTAAGAAATGAAATTGACGGGATGCTGCGTAAAGAGGGAAGGTAAAAGGAGGAAGAGAAACTGGAGTTGTGAAAGAGCTGAGTCCATTTTGGTTTAACGTGCCTCTCCAGAGAGCTTGTAAAGTGAAAGAGGGTTGACTAACCTCAGCCCGTCATCGAGCAGCATGTAAAGGTATAAAGAAAGGAGCTTTGACGGAAGAAAGCGGCAGAACTTGATGAAAACGTCTCGCACATAAAAGTAGAGAAGACAGGAAGGGCAAACTGCCAGCTGTCATAGTGGAGGTGACATGGTTTCAACAATGAATTGACCCTGCGTGCGTGCGTGCGTACCGGCACATGCACGCTGCCGCTCTGACGGCTTCCGCCGACGCCAGGCTCACGGCTGCTTTTAGGGAGAGCCGTGTCCCAACGCTGCTCCACGCACACCCACAGACAGTCCCGCTAACGGTTCCACTCACCAGTCTGATTAAAGCAAGCTTCAGGTCACGACCGATGGATGCTTGGTCACATGTGCGACCAAACTAGCTCTGCCCCGGAGCCCTGCCCTAACTGAAGTTTCTAAAACACTGACAAACTCAGTGTGATTTTACTTTCATAGATCTTTGCGTGACGGTTTCATGGCTTTGATCACATAATGTGTTCTTTTTAAGTAACCAGTGAGAATCATTGCTCTGAACTCTTGACACAATGATCTTTGTTGGCGCGTCGCATAAATCTAATGTTTATTTAAATGACGTAAAATGAAATCCCCTAAGTGAACAAGAAGCTCACTGTGATTCCCTGTGAGTCCAAATGTTGAAAGAGATTGTATGTGTGTGCTCATGCATGTGTGTAGGGACAGCGAGGAGGAGGAGGAGGAGGAGGAGGAGGCCAGGGTTGGTGTTTGACTCAATAAAAGGAGCCTTTCAGCTGCGCTGGAAACAATTTCCAGCCGAGGGGACATTTCTATTAAGGCATGGCCCCGTCGGCCGGGGCTGCTTGCGCGAGCGAGAACGGTCGGTCCCGCTCCCTGATCCAGCGCTGACATCTGCACTGATATCTGAGCGAGCCGCAGCGCTAGACGGACGCTGCTGGTTACGGGGGAATTTAGAGGCTCGCTGTCGGGACCGTTCAGGTGGGACCCGGACAGGAGACAGGGTGCAGTCATCCGAAGGTCGTGCCTCAGGCTGCTCCTTCCTTCCTTCCAGGAGGAAGAGCAAAGCCAAACTACTGCCATGCTGCGCTTTTAGAGGAGAATGCTTCAGTAATGTAAATGGTTTGCCAGACTTAGTGAGAGAAACACTTGTTGCTGTGTGGATGTGAACCAAGAGCGACGCTGCAGCTGGAACTAATTAGCATGCTAAAACCGCTCCATCTACGCCATAACGTGCTGCTTTTTTTTGATGGTTAGTGTAAAATTCTGTCCGCATCTTGCCGACGGAGGCTTTAATCTCCACCCGATAAGGCGAGCCGGCTCCAGAGCCGAGGCCTTTGGGCCTGTTCCCCTGTGAGAACTGCCTGTGTAATCCTGCGTGTTTTTCAATATTGACACGCCGTCTGAACTCGCACCACTTCAAATCCTTCTGCTATCCTTGAAGCCAACTCATGGAGACACAATCCAGCCTAATTGTCATTCACAGAGCGTTCCCATGGCAACTAATGGACAGAGTGGAAGCTAACAGGTGGCCATGATGTCAAACGCATGTTGACATTAATGCCCTCAGAGCAAGTATAGAAACGCCCTTGCATGTGTAAGTAAGGAGGTTATACACATTTTAACTTGGTGGAGGCTGTGGAATATTTTTAGTGGGAGCATCTAAGAATTTCAGCAGAGTTTGACACCAGCTTGAACCATTCAGGCGTTTTTTTATGGAGATTTCTTGCTCAGGGATCATTGTTATATCCGGGAGGGAAACTCAGACTTCTGGCAATCGACATCAGATCCAAGCTGATCTTCAACGCCGTCTTTAAGGTTCCTGTTTCCTGTATTGTAAAACTGCTTGTTAAGCCGTCCGACCCGGCACAGGAAGGCTCAGGGGGGACACTCGGGTCTGACATTTTTTTCGAGGCATGAAGAGTCGGAGACGGAGCAGAAATCCAGTTTAATTTTTAATCTGGAGGTCACAGTGTTGACTAACGTGGCTGCTTTATAAGTCAAAGTCTTGCTCCTCCTCCTCCTCCTCCTCTGGAACGTTCTGCTGCCTCTGCAGGAACCCTGTTTAGGAGCTCAGAGTCTGCTTTATTATACTACTAAACGCGGTTGTAAACATCTTAATTATGGTGGCACAACTCGCACGCCACCGCTTCTCTGATTTTATCTCCTGCGCGTCTGTTTTTCCAGTTTGGGGTTTCTACAGTTTGTCTCATAGATTTCCAGTAGATGGAGCGCCTGGCTGCCACTGTCTCCTCCTCATTGTTGCTCTCTTCCTTCCTGTTGTTGCTTATGTAAGTCTGCCTCCACCGTCGCGTCCTTTTTCAACATCTACCCAGTGCAAATAATTTAAAATAATAAGATAATTCTGTATATATTTATAATATCTAAGATATTACTAAAACCTGGCAAAGGTGTGTAGAGCTCACTGCCATTTTCCTGGTGTGTTTGCTGATGATACTGATGATATTTTATTAAAACTGGTCACATTACATATTTTGTTAATGTTCATATTCAATTCTTATGCTTGAAATATGAATGACAGGATATAAATAAGCAAGCAGGATGAGAATATGATGCACAAATGCTCTCTCTGTCTCCATGTGTGTGTTGTGTTCAATGCCGCCTGGTAAATTCCAACACTGAGGGCACACACACACACACACACACACACACACACACACACCACACACACATCATGTGAGAGCAGATGGAGCCATTTTCTTGTCTCCAGCCTGATTGTTCTTACACATCACCTCATTTCGTGCCTGCCGAGCCTCTGAATAATGCTAATAGCTGCTTAGGCTAGATAAAAGAGAACGTGCTATGTTTAGGCACACCGGGAAACAAAGGCCCGGAGCAGGCTTGCTTGTTTTTTGCGATGAACCGTTTCTGAACCACAGAAATGTTCCCCTGTCAGTTGATTCGGATTTGCTTAGTTTGTGCTGAAGGAAGCTGCAAACTCGTGACTCACTGAAAGGCAACAACAAGGACAGCTTGAAAGGTTACAAATCAGGCTAATCGTAAGTACGGGGCATCGCCTACACAAGACCACCTGGGGGGGGATGGCAGGGGGGGGAGCGACTGGGTGGGGATGGGGAGCAGGGAGAGGCAGGGGTCACCAGCGGGTATGCGCCTTCCCTGGGAGGTGGGAAAGGTAAAAGCAGCATGGGGCGCTTCCACGCGGCGGGGGAGGACACACCCTCCGATGGAGGAGGAGGAGGGCTGAGCCGAGTGGGCTGCCGTGGGCCAAATGCTTGGGTGGAGGAGGTAAAGGGCAGCAGGTCTTCTCATCAGCTGTCTGTGTGGTCCGTGGACAGCAGCAGGCCCACGTGGGATGTGGGATTCCACATCCAGGAGCCTCTTAGCTTCTGGTGTGGAAGTTTCATAAGGTAGCAGAAAGGTGACAGATTGTTTAGATGCTGAGTCTTGAAGAGCTTTCTACCCAGAAAGTAGGTGTCATTGTATTGTTTCCTTCCTCTCTGTCTGACCTTCCTCAGCTCTCTGTTCCCTGTCCGACTCTCCTTCCCTCCCTCGGTCCCTCAGGCAGGCCTCTAAAAATATCCCAGTGTCCTCTCTCCGGCTGCAGCGTCAGACCTACTCCTGACCATTATGCTAAGTCGGGATCGTTGGCACGCTGTTGCTAAGGTGAGACGTTTGTTCGCTTCCTCACGGTGACCCCTGAACCCAACATCCAGGACACCAGGATATGGTGTAACACACCTCCGAAGCCTGCACGGCCCATCTGACCATCTCAGGATGTTCTGCTGCGTTGCATTTGTTTTTTCTTTTTTTTTTTTAAGTGCCTTTTTACTGAAAACTGATGCCTGTTGGGTGTGGAGTGATGCTACGCTGTAGAAAAGACGTACAATGCTGCAAAGAGTCATTACAATGAAACCAGATCTGTGACTTTGGCTAACAAAGCATCAAGCAGCTAATTTTCTTTGCTGAGCTCAAAGGTTCGGGGCAGGAAACGGCGAACCTGCCTCTGAAGAAACACCCAACAAAGACACACGTGAGGACATCAAACGCTCCCTAACAGATATCAGCTTCATAAAAACCTTCCTTGACCTTGAAAGACGTCTCATGCAAATTCATTTGGCTCTGGGCCTTGTGGAGACAGGAGGAAGCAGGACGCGGAGTAGCAGGAGGCGTGCACGTGTCACATACCTGCGCCGGCCTGCCACAGGCTCCTGTGACAGCTCTCATCACGTGGAGCAAGAGGTTCAGATCAAAGGAGCACACCAGGCATCTGTCAGGAAGTGTGTGTGTGTGTGTGTGTGTGTGTGTGCGAGCCTGCACCAGTTACAAATGTTGCAGTGGTGAGGAGAGGGCCCTCTGCTGATCTCTGCAGGGTGGAGGAGCAGCTGATGGATTAGAGGGTTTGTCAGTGTGTGAGCGTGGAGGAGGCAGGGATGAAGAGGGGCCACGGAGCGGAGGGCCGTCAGGCAGGCCGCCAGCCGCAGCGCAGCCCAACGCTGATCGCGCTGGTGACAGGAAGGACAGCGAGCGGAAGTAGAAGCGGTGCGGATGGCGGCCGCCACCAGCGCGCCAGCGCGTTGGCTGACGGCTGCTTTTCAACGGCAGCTTATAAACACAGACGAGAGCCTGGAGATGGCTGGGATTCATGGAGGGACCACCGGATGATGAGATGCTAGCGAGACCCGCTGCAGCAAAATAACGAGGATGGTGGAAGCGAAAAGGTCGAGTTCATTCTCAGATTTTCCTTTTCTAGCATAAAAATGGCGACTACAGGCTCTTGTCTCTCCTGCGGGCTAACTGAGAAAAGACTTTAGGGAAGTTAGCGTGATGAATCAGTGCGTCTTGGGTTTTGGTCCTCAAAGGATGTCGTAAAAAAGAGGAGCTCAAATTAGGAACAGCCAAGTTTAGCAGAAAAGAGCCCCTATGAGGCCCTGAATGGCTCCTTCACTTCAAGTTCCTCTTCCTTTCATCTCTTTACCCACCCTGAGCCGGACCGTCCCCGGTGTCCACGCTTCCTCTGTCACGTCCCCGCCGTCTTCTCTGACCTCTCCTGCCTCTCACACTGGGCCAAACTGGGACGCTCAAATCAGGAAAAACCCAGCGATAATTTGGTTTCTTCAAATCTCTCAGTGCCTTTGAAGCCTTTCATCTTTGTGGTTTTCTGGTTTCGCCGCTGGAGCGCACAGATCTGTTGATGACGTTGGTACGGCCTGAAATTGCCTTTAAATGAAATTTGTTTTTAGTTGTGAATTCAGCCCCTCAGCCCAGCTATACAGGATTATTGCTCCTTCTAATATTGCAGTTTGATTGATGCAGGTGGGATCTTGGTGGGGCTTCTGTCCGTCGACCTCGGGGATTTCTTCGACTGTGTCGGCTGCGTCCGGATGCAGCAACATTTCCATACTGTGCAGCGAGTGTAAGAAGAGCTATTGTTTGCTCAGTAACAGGCGCTGGAGCTGGCCTTTCACACGCGCTCATCAGACAGAGAACCAGCCTGGAGGTGCAAATAGCTTTGACTCCTCACACAAAGACTGGACCTCAGTTCATCAGAACCTATCTGAGCATCAGATGAGTCTTTGCTCTAATGTGATTAGCTTTGAAGTGCACTATGAATTCTGAATGTGGGCCAATTTAAATTTTCAAATAAGGATCGTCTGTTTGTGGCGACGTTAACAAAGAACAGTTTAGCCGGGATTGAGATCATGTAGCGGTCTGTCAGGAATCTAGAGGGGAAGAAAACACAGACAAGAAGAGCTCGTGATAATATCACCACTCTCGCCTGTTAGATTAGCCCGTTAGCGTGCCACTTTTACTCAGAACTATTAGCTGAAAGGCCGTAAACCAACGTGTTCTTGCTCATTAACAGCTTCCCGGCAGAGGAGGTGGAACTTTCACCTCTCTCGCCCCACTTTGCAGGTGATGTTTGTCGCTGTGAATGTGGGTCACAATCAGCCAGGATTGCCTGGAAGCGCCCATAAACCTCCTAATAAACCAAGCCGTGCCAAGGCCCTGGTGTTGTTGTCCTCAGCGGGGCAAAGGGCGGCTTGCGGCGTCCTGACACCGACGGCGCGCTTGGATCCGGTACAGCAGTGGTACACGGGCTACACGCTCCTGCCGCCGGGCTCCGGTCTGTCGTAGGGAGCGATCTACGAACCAGCCGCTGGGAGACGGCAGACGGAAGAGTGCAGCATTCCCAGTGTCAAACTGGGAATGAAGCCGTTGGGGGGGCATTGGTGCCCCCGTCCCCGCGGTCCTCCACGTCTGAGAGCTGATGGGATGCGTGCTTTCCAGCGCGCTCCTCCATCATCAGGGTTTAATTGCGGGCCTGCCTTTAGCTGAAGGGAAGAATGGCTGCCTGATAGATGCTCTTTGTGCTGGCGGGTGGTGTGTGTGTGTCTGTGTGTGTGTTCCTGTGTGTGTTCATTCCGTCTGCCCCAAACGGTTGCAGAAGCAGGAAGACCTGTGAGATCTCTCAGGTCGCCTTGAATTCTGCCCGTGTTGGAGGCAACCGCTGCAGCCTGGCAGGGGGAGCCGTGGAAGCTAGTGGTGTAAATCCACTGGCAGGGTGGTGGCAGGGTGGTGGTTCCCTCCAGCAGCAGCAGCTCACCGTCCTGTTTGAGACATTACATAAAGCTACGCTAATGCGCTCCCACAGGAAAGATTTCCACTCTTTCATTTGCTGCCTGCTGCCGAGCGTCTAAAGAGCAGCTATACTCTTTAATGCCCTTACAAGCAGCAGCAAACACACACACACACACACACACACACACACACACACACACACACACACACAGAAAGACTAGAGAGGGGCACTCGGGGAGGAATAATTATAGATGGCATTGAATTTCCTGCTTCCAGGCATGTACAAACAGTATTTAAGAGCGGAGGGTTAGCTTACTGTGTGTGTATGTGTGTGTGTGTGTGTGTGTGTGTGTGTGTGCACGGTGGCAGCGCTTGGCAGCAGGATCAGGTTATTGGAGTGTGTGTGTGAGCGTCTGGTCAGAGGAGGCTCGAGCTCAGCTTCACGCACAAGCGAGCCCGTTTTATGGCGCTGTTCTCCAGGAACCAGCAGGAGCGGAACCGCGGAGCCACTGCCCCCCACCCCCACCCCTCCAGACCTGTGTGTTGCAGGGAGGATGCGATAATTGAATGTGCTTCCTTGAGCTGGCGGTGAAATGTCATTAGCAGCCCGTCTACGGAGGAGGGCCCGGCCCTCGGAAAGAGGCCCCTGATTCAGTTACCCTCAGAAATGAAGAAAAACGGCCAGCAAACGCTCTCGCAGGCGAGTGATGGGGAGGTGTGGAATCATCCTGAGCCAGTCTTTTCACCGTCTCCTCTGCTGCAGCGCTTCCTGCGGGGACACGGAGACAAGCGTCCGCGTCCAGCAGGCCTGCTCGTCCAAGAGGCTGCTGTGTTTGTGGAGGAAAGGGAGAGAATGGAAGCTAAAGGGGAGAAGTGAAGCGTCGGGAAAGAGGTGTTGAGAGCAGAGAATGTTTAGCATCAGCTAGCGCGCTGCCTCGTGCATTCCTCCACTGTGCAGATGGAGAGGAGAGAGCGAAAGAGCGAGGGAGACAGACGGAGAGAAGGAGGAGAGGATGCAGGGAGACGTGATGGACGCCGTGCTCGGCGTGCAGAATGTAGATGCGGGGATGCTGGCGCGTGTCGGGGGGGGGGGGTTGAGTGAGTCTGTTTTGTAGTTGGTATCAGGTTAAGCCACCCACCACTGGCTGTCACCATGGTGACGCCATGGCAACGACCAGGTGTTCTACCAGAAAAGAGTGCAGCCTTGCCCACGTGAAGAGGCTTTGCACGTGTCTTGACCTCCATGTTTCTGTGTTGTCTTTAAAAAAAAAAGCTGCTGGAGGAAGAAATGAATGTTCCTCTTCAGCGTCATTGTAACAACGCTCTAAATTCCTGTTTTGCATGAACGCAGCGTTGCACGTAGCACCTGGTTGTCAGTGTGGGTCTCCTCCGTCTGCATGTCTGGAATTAATTAAGCTTTTTTTTCATATTTTCTTTACTAATTTATATATATTAATATCTGTTCCATCCATCTGGTGCTAGCCGTGTTATCACTGCTGTGTGTGTGTGTGTGTGTGT
>BJFM01003243.1:3260-18913 GCA_016586285.1 Arothron firmamentum | reverse complement strand
ACACACACACACACACACACACACAGACCTTTGCTCTGGCTCTTAGAGGCTCCCGCCTTGTTTCCTCATGAGTGCGTGCATGTGAGCGAGGGTTAATGCAGCCCACCTGTTTTCCCTCATGCAGCTGCAGGCCAGCGTACGTGCGCTCGCCTCCAGACGGCCGTAATCTGAGGCAGGAGTTTTGATCGGCGGTGTGACGTGGGGCTGAACTCTGCTTCTCCTGCGTACAGGCCTGATGGGAGACGTGATCTCCACCTATCAAACAGCAGCGTGTGGACCAATGGGGTCGTAGCACAGGCTGAGGCTGAGCGGCTGCAAGGTCAGAGGTCCTCCCTCATGAGCTGGAGGACCCCCACCCTTATTTTGTCAGAGGCAGCGGTGGGACGGTAGAACCTTCCTCTTCTCACCTCAAACATCTGGCTTCAGAGCTGAGACGGCGCTTCAGCCTCCCCAGGAAGGAGCCTTTTCCCACCAGCGTGGTCCAGCAGGTGCTCCTCTGATCCCACCTGTGTGTAAATATGTCTGTTTAAGCGTGTGGAAGCCTCCTGCTCTGTGACAACATCCTCAGCCCCTCCCATGTAGTGGGAGTGGGCGCTGGTGGCCTGGCTGCTCCCTTCAACAGCAGCTGCCTCTCAAGCTCACGCTAATACCACGTAGAAGAAGAGCGGCCGCAAGGTGCAGACGGCAAATCTGCCTCCACTCCTGCCAGTCCAGAATCAGCCAAACGAGGAGCAGATCTGTGTGCCGTAGCGCAGCAGCGCACAACAACAACACACACACACACACACACACACACACACACACACACACTGGATAATAGCTGTACATGCCTGTGTGGTTTAAAGCAGAGCGCGTCATTAAAGGGTGGGACGCGCTCCAGCGCCTGAAACCAGTTCAACACGCTTAGTTTTTCAAGGATGGAATAAACTGGAGGTGGTGTTTCATGTCCAGACAGAGGAAGAGAGGAGCAAACATCTGGCTCGTGAATCGTGATGATGTGAAGGTGAAGAAGGGCCAGCATGTGACGCAACCGGGCGCTGAAAAGGAGGAAGCGGTCAGAGGGAGGAGAGAAAATTGAGAGGAAATTGGACGGATCAGATTTGATCCTTGGGAAGAGGGCCCTGGGGGTCTTACAGCCTTTCCCCGTTTCCTGTTAAGCAGCAAGAAGGTGCACCTGTGGACGGCAGTTTGATGATGCAACGGTTAATGAAGGCGGTGTTTGATCGGCAGCGCCTCATGTTCGCTCCTGCTTTTGTCTGTGTTTCAGATTAACCTGCGGCTCATTCTGGTCAGTGGGAAGACAAAAGAGTTCCTCTTCTCTCCCAACGACTCTGCATCGGACATCGCCAAACACGTGTATGACAACTGGCCGATGGGTAAGCCTCTGGAATCTCAGCGCCACCGTGTTTTAATGCTTTAGCCGCTGCGTGCTAGCTGTGGTAGCGGGTGTGAGCAGGAGCTGCAGACCTCACAGCTGCACGGTTGTGTGCAGTATTTTCTCCTAACGCTCTCAGCCTCCAGAGTGGGGAGTGCGTTGAAACACACTGCTAATTACATCCTTGTTGGTCTGTAAAGCACTGGGAGGTAATTAGCGCGCGCGCTGCCTTTCAGCGCGATTATGTTAGCACACAGGAATGCGGGGGTCTCGATCCTGGCTGCAGCACACCCACTCCCCAACTGCAGCTCCGCCAGCTTTAGAAGGCGTTTCACCACCGCCGTGCACGGAAAGCTTTGGCATCCACGGCGATGCCGTCAGCTCTGTCAGGTCTGGAAGAACGGCGCGCTCCTCCCAGAGACTGCATCTGCACGCTGCGAGACCCGGGGCAGCCACTAAGTCAGCACCAACACCCTCCGCTAAGCTGGAGACAAACATCTGGCGGCCAGACTGCGCTGCCGTGCAACCCTCCCCGCTGTTTCACTTCACTTTTTATCTCCAGCGCTGCCAAGGCCACACCTCACAGTTATTTCCTTTGACTCGAGCGTTCTGCAGCGCATCCTGCAAAGACCGCATATTATTCACTCTGGCTGTAATTGTTGGATATAAAAGCCTGAATCCATCTTCAACGGTGGGCTTTTTCCCACCATATTGTGAACATATAGTAAATTATCCAGACACGCACGCAGCGGTCCGTTTATTGGGCATGTTTGGATGGGTTTTCCTCTGTTATTTTCCTCCATTAACTCTTTGTTGCCGTCTGTTTTTGCACGCAGACTGGGAGGAAGAGCAGGTCAGCAGTCCCAACATCCTGAGGCTGATCTACCAGGGCCGCTTTCTGCACGGCAACGTAACACTAGGAGGTGAGGAAACGCACGCCGCCGGCCTCCCGCGCGCAGAGACGGCTGCGGGCGCACGCGCGCGCCGCTCGCCTCTCTTTCCTGCGCCGCCGAACAGAGGCGGCTCAGTGCTGCGGACAGGCCTGCTTTTGACGGAGGGATGGAGGGAGGAACTGGAGAAAGAGAGAGGGAGAGTGTTGGCGGCAGGACGGGTGTGCGGGCCGCAAGCAGCACCGCGAAGAGACAGAAAAGGACGTGAAAATCCGTGTTTTTGCACCCGTTTTGCTGCACGTGTGTGTGTGTGTGTGTGTGTGTGGTTGATGGTTCGTCCCCACCACAGAACAAAACCCTGACTGTCCGTCTGTCCCACCAGCTCTCAAACTGCCTTTGGGGAAGACCACAGTGATGCATTTAGTTGCCAGAGAGACTTTGCCGGAGCCAAATTCCCAAGGTAAGCAGCTTCCTGCGTTTCAGGATAGCCTTTCAACAGCCCACGACCTTCTCCGCCAGCCGCTGGGACGCCATCCGCTCGCACACGCCCACCTTTTCCCTTTGAGTTCCAGCTTTGTGCGCAACCCGCAGCTGTCGCTATGCGCACCTAGAACGGCCTCGGCCTGCAGGGGGTCAGACGAGGTCATCGTTGTTTTTATTACCAGCAAAATCCACCAAAAAAACCCAAGCAGATTATTAATGTTTCCCTTCCAAACACAGCAAACAGCCTGCTGCACTCAGATGGATTAAGTTAGACATTTAGAGTGTTTAAAAGTCTAAACTAGCAAAAAAGGATTATGTGCTGCTGTAACCATGAGTGACGCTGAGAGGGAAGATGGTTCATCTGAGATTAGGGCAGCTTTAACCTCTGGTGTTCTAATGATGGAACCCTCTTTAGTCACACAGAGATGTGTAATTTAATCAAAGGTGTGTCTGTGTGTGTGTGTGTGTGTCTGTGTGTGTGTGTGTGTGTGTGTGTGTGTGTGTGTGTGTGTGTGTGTGTGTGTGTTCCCAGGTCAGAGAAACCGAGAGAAGACCGGCGAGAGTAACTGCTGCGTCATTCTGTAAATGCACACCTCCTCTGCCGCCATCCCTCCATCTTCTGTTTTCTCCCTCAACATCCTGGACCTCATGAGCTTGACTGGAGCATTACCACACACACACACACACACACATGCGCGCGCGTTAACGTGTACTGTAAACGGCAGCAGGCTCAGGCCGGCCCAGGGAGCTGAGGTTCCAGCAGAAGGCTGATTCACCACAGAGATGATTTCTGCTTCATACTTGATTTGTTGTCATGAAAATTTCAGCAAGGACCTGGATTAGCTCGTTATGTTTCTTCTGGTTTTTTTCATTGTTTCATCTTCTAAGCTTCCCGCTGTACAGACAGACACATACTAAACACACACACACACACACAGACACACACACCTCAGCCATTAGGTTGAAATTCAGCTTCATGCAGTAAGTGTGTGTGTGTGTGTGTGTGTGTGTGTGTGTAGCTTCGCGGCCTTTTTTTCTCATATAGACTGCTGAGAAATGTAACCACTAAGGACTCGCCAACACACGTGCATACACACACGTACAGACATATACACACACACACAGATCTTTTCTACAAGTCCAGCTCTGACGAAGCTTAGATGTGCCTGATCGGAGACTTTAAATCGGGACACACACTCGTTAACAGCATCCTGCACACACACACACACACACACTGGTGTCCCGCCGACTGTCCTCATCTGGTGTCCGGCTGTACGTACACAGCGCTTTCATACACTCTAGATTAGGCAGATGAAGCCTGACGAGAAGCAGGCAGCCAGTCAGCTTTGGCTGCCTGCTTTGGTTTATTTGTTTGTTCCTGACATTGGAGACTGTGTTTTGACAGTCGGCGCTAATGCTGGCCAGCCAGTGTTGTAAGTGATTAAACAACATGTCCGTCCCCCACCCACCCCCTCCCACTGTTGCGAAGGATCTCTCCTGACGTTTTCTGTCCAGGCAGGAAAGAATGAAGCTGGAATGAAAGTGTTCCTCCTTTGTCTTAATTCTCTCTCTCTCTCTCTCTCTCTCTCTCTCTCTCTCTCTCTCTCTCTCTCTCTCTCTCTCTCTCTCTCTCTCAGCATTAACACGTTTATTTTGCACAACTGAAGCATGTGCTCCCTCATCAGATTAATAAAACTGTATAAAAAGGGTTTTATTGTTTTATATTTTTCCAACGGAAGTAACGTTCCAAACTACAGTAATGTGTAGAATATATATTTAATATGAATCTTGCATAGAAGCCGGCGACTCTAGATCTCGCTGCTATCCAGTATATCGGTGTTTAGTCTACGACTGTCTGCCGCTGGCCTCCAGCCGGCTCGCAGTCGCTTGCTGACAATGTCTTGTGCTTAACAGCAGCAAACTCTCCCAAACTATCAAACTGTATTTTTATTTCTCTTTCTTCTGTGCTTTTTGTTCATAATTTAACGTAATCCTTTGTGTATTTTTTGCTTTAAATAATGGCTTTGTAACAGCACGAGGTCTTAAAAAATATTGTTTATATTGATCAGGGTTCAAATCTGTACAGAGATAAAACGTTTTCAAACCAATTGTAAATAGCACTAATGCTCCCTTTACCCCCTCTGAACTTGGAAATGGAGTACATCTGTAATCAAAATAAAGGATATTGAAGTGGATCGCCTTTTGTTTTTTGTGGAATATAATCGGTTGGAGCTGCAAAGCAGAAAGGTCAGATTACCGGGCTGCCTCTGCTGCAGCCGTACACGCTAGCAGACTGACCTTTTGCACTCTTTCTGCACACATTCGTCTCTTTTGTTTCCTGTGCTATTATTGATGTAATAAAAGTTTTATTACATGGTTTCTGGTGAACTAAATGAGTATTGACTTAACATTTGTGGAAGCTGCAAACGCCACGTCTGTCTGCCATGTTGCTTTTTCCTTGGCTGCAGCTTCCAGGACGACGGTGCAGAGGTCAGGCTGCCACCCCGCAGCAGGGAGGTTCTGTCTGCACTTTATGTGTTTCCACTGTGTGCTGGTTTCCTCCCACAGCCAGTCAAGACAGATGTGAGTGAGGGAGGTGTGTGTGTGTGTGTGTGTTTGAGAGAGAGAGCGTGAGCGCCTCTCTTGCTGCCAGGTAACAGACCAATGGTTCTCAAGCCAAGCTAAAATAAAGCATTTAATAGCAATCATGACGTTGTGGTATGGTGTCACAGTGTCACAGTGAGGTCAGCCATAGTCTTTCACACACACAGAAACAATTTTGTGTGACACCACAGATTATTGTGGATTTAGCAACCTCTCAAATTAGCACATTACATTTGGGAGAGATTAAATCACTGTTGCCACAGCAGGAATTTTTCCATCCAAACTAGAATGTTTGTCTGAACGTGTCTAAAGCAATATCTAGGACACCCTGATAAGACAGATGAAATAGCACCATTATCATCAAGTATGACGTCATTGGTTTCCGCTTGTGTCAACTCATGTGTTTGAGGATGCTGCCCTCTCCTGGCAGCACCTCAGCACTACACCTTAATCTCAAAGTTGTGTTTTTGTTGCAGTTGGTCACCATGGAACCAGGCCCAGCCCTAACCACGGCTTAGTGGCTGTTCCTCTACACTAGGAATCTGAATATTGCGCTTTGTTTTGCTTTTAAAGCCTTTAGATTTATAGATCATTTTAAAAGACTTGTTCTTGGACATGGAGAGTCTTGCACTTTGAATACATTTATAGCCTAAATTAAAATGTCCATATTAAACCAGGTTTTGGATGAATGATATCCTGACTATATGAATCAAGTTTTATTAAATGTAGGAGATGATTTCTCCATATGGTAATATTATGAAGTGCCGGCAGCGCGTCTCGGTTGCTCTTTGGCAGATCTTTACTTCTGAGGCAGTAACAACAGAAAAGAGGGCGGGTTTGGAGCCGCCATCGCTGACACACTCCACCGTTTCCAAACTTGACTGTGCGACCGTGCCAGGGTTCAGGCAGCCTGGCGACCCGTTCTGTCAGACACATTTGTCCTGCCTGTGAGGGCCATGTTGGTCCCAGCGTGTTTCCTTGAGCTACGATTGGTCGATTCGCCAGGACAAGGACGCTAGGCCTTATTTATCTTCATGATCATACTTCATGACACCCTGACCCAAACCTCTCCTTTTGTCCAGACGGTTCCACAGATTCCAGGCCACCTGGAGATTCTCCTTGAAACACTTGATTTTTGAATAAGAGGAAATAAGAGCTAACAGACCTCCGTTTCCAGGTGATATTTTAAGCCTGGAAAGGTCAGAATTTCAGCATATATGAGAAGATTCTGTGGAGCTCTTCTGTGGACATCCGTCTACCTCTGACTGGACTCCAGTGTGACGCGACAGAGATGTGATGGTTTAACTGGAACAGTAACAAGTTAATAATTTTAACAGACCCGTAGAACCAAAGGGAGGCCCGGGGTCACAAACACTTGAATGCCCTAAACTCACCCACATCCAGCTTCATGTTTGACCTCAACTCATTGAGGTCAAGCCTCAAGTCCCTCTTTAGTGTTGGTTTCTAACACCATCTCTACTGTATATTCCTGTCAAGACAGAAAACGTTCCAAACAAAGATTTGGGCTGATAAATATTTGTGTGGTGAAGAACACTCGGAGGATCAATTAGTGCAGGAGAGAGCAGCGCTGGGCTTCCGTCTTCTGGGAAGCAGAACCCGCAAGAGAAAACAGACACACACACCAGGTCCCTCCTGAGGGCAAACAGGCAGCAACAGTGGCCTCTTGCTGGGAGTCCTCCTGGGCCAGCCTGCAAGAAGGAGGGCAAACCAGTCTGTAACAGTCAGGTCAGGTTAATGCTGCAACGATTTTACTGAAAGAATCTTTTTAAACTACACCACAGGAGAATTCTGCACACATAAAGGTAAAATTAAGTCAAATAAAATAGCAGATAGAACAAAATAAAAATCACATCATCATCGGGAGGCTTTCCAGAACGCAAAATACTTTGCAGAATATTTTCTCGTCCACCTTTTGTCCAACAGCAGGAGAATTTCCCCTGGATCAAACAGACCCAGGGAGTTCTTTTCATTAGCCTGACAGTGTGATGACGGTGAATCCCAGCAGGTGATACAACGCTAATAGTTTCAGTTTGGAGGATTTGTGGCCCCGGAGCTTCAATAATCTCCTGAGGAAGTTCTGATGGAGCTCGAGGGACAAACCCGTTTAATAAGATTCAAATGATTGATATTTTTGCTGTTTCGGGACTTTATCTTCTCAGGGATGATGAATTTAATGATCCATTTGAAGCAGGAAGTTCTGTTTCTGTCGGTTATGTCGCTCAAATGTCCATCTCATGCAGCTTCCTCATGCTTTCAGTCATGACTGGATTAATGTCCGTTTGACACTTTGTCAGACATTTCCAGGACCATGTCCTGTTTTCCAGATTGTTCTCCTGCCTGCAGTTTGGGACAGGATGTGTTTACCACCCTGCTGCAGAGTGTCATCATCCTGCAGGAGCAATGTCAACAAGCAACTAATTACCAGCCTCATTAGAGGCAGAGAGACGCAGACGCAGAGTTCAGGGAGTTCAGATCTGTTGCTTGTTTAAAGTTCTGACAACTGCAAAAAGAAAATACCCAAGAAGAAGAAGAACAGCTCAAAGCAGTAACAACGTGTGCAGAAACTGATTACATCTAAGTTCAGAACAACAGCTGGGGAGGATAGAAACATAGTTAAAATAAAGACAGAAGTATATCTGGGCCACATGTGAAGAGAAAAACTGATGGATTTAGATGAACATCACAAACCTGTGGTGTTATGGAGGGATGCAGAACTCTGTTTACAGATGCCTGATATTCACAACATGCCAGAAAACTCCTTCTAGCCTCCTCCTTTATGGTTGAAGGGGGATTTCATCACTGTTAATCTCTGCAGGAACATGGCAAAAATGTAGCAGTTTAAGGACTTTCCCACCAGAGGATCCGACCACCAAGCAGTCCTGCTGAAGGCTGCACACACCAGTCAGAACCAGTAACATCTGGACCGACAGGCACAAGCAGGCCTGATATGAGCTGTGTCTGTCCTTCAAGGCTGCTAAGAGGACCCAATAGACTTGAAAACCCTTACCTGGAACGACCCCTGTGACCCCAGCACGCTGTCCTGTGACCCCAGCACGCTGTCCTGTGACCCCAGCACGGTGGCAGCTTCAACCTGTCCTTAACACCAGCAGCGGCCCCCCAGCAACTGCTCAGGAGGTCCGGGCCGAGCTGCTGCCCACCCACACCGGCCTGCCCTGGGCTGTGGAGAGCATCTTCCTCGCCATCACCGTCTAAACACCACACAGGCTCAGAGGAAGGCTCTATGGAGGCTTGTCCAGACCGCAGAGGGGATCTTCAGGGCTGATCGTCCTTCCATGCACCACCAAAGGGGGTGAAAATAGAGCCCTCGACCTTCAAGAGCCACATCACTCTGCTCAGGCACAAACACAGGGAAAGAAGGCTGCTGCTGGGATCCTCTTTTCCTGAGCTTTCATCGTACAGCAGCATATTTTTAAGGACAAAAGAAGTGAGAGAAGTTTAAAAGTGTTTCTCTGTCATGTTAAAAGAGTCAGATGAACCAGTGTTTTGCTTTCTGGGGCTCAGGGTTCATTTGGTGAGGAATTTTGAAGTTAACTTTGTTAGAAATGCAGTAGTTAGTAAATAAAAGATAAGACGCCCTATAATGTCCTGAATATTAACGGGTTCTCCAGGTTCTCCAGGTTCTCCAGTTTCCTCCCTCAGTCATGCACAACGTCCACATCAGGGTGACTGGAGACTCTGAATTGCGCCTCCTTTCATGGTTTTTTTTTTTTTTAACTTCATTTCAAACACAGCAACTGTTTGTGATGTTGAAAGTGTAAATGTAAGAAATCGTGCATGACATCATGGCAGCAAACATGTTTGTCCACTGATCCTGCGCCACGAGGGAGCAGACGATGATCATATATGACAGAGGGAGGAGCAGAGAGGGAGCGGGTCGGAGGGCCGGGCCAGAGGAGAACGCAGGGCTGATGTTCTCCACACCGGCAGACTTCTGACGATGGAGCTCTTCAACCCTGCTCCTGGGAAAAACATCACCTTCGTGCATCCTCCATATTTCATCATCAACGGGCTGACGGGCATCCCCCACATCAAGTTTTATTATGTCTTTCTCTTCTTCGTGTATATCGTTTCTGTGCTAGGAAACTCGTCCGTCATGGCTGTGATATGTCTGGATCGCAACCTGAGGACGCCCAAATACGTGGCTGTTTTTAACCTGGCCTTTGTGGACCTGTTCGGGAACTCGGCTCTGGTTCCAAAGCTCCTCGACATCTTCCTGTTCGACCACCGGCTCATCCCCTACAACGACTGCCTGACCTTCCTCTTCTTCTGCTACACCTGTCTGTCCATGCAGGCGCTCAACCTGGTGGTCCTGGCCTACGACAGGCTGGTGGCCATCATCTTCCCGCTGCACTACCCGGTCAGGGTGACCCACAGGTTCATGATGTTGCTGATCGCCTCTTTCTGGGCCTTCATCATAGTCGCCGTGCTCATCGCCGTCGGCCTCATCACCAGACTTTCCTTCTGTAAGTCGGTGGTCATTCACAGCTATTTCTGCGACCACGGGCAGATATACCGCCTGAGCTGCAACGACCATTTCCCCAATTACGTGGTCAGCTGTCTGTACCCTGTATTTATCTTCTGGCTGCCGCTCTTGTTCATCCTGTTGAGCTACTTGTACATCAGCTGCACTCTGGCCAAGGTGGCCAACGTTCAGCAGGGACTGAAAGCCTTTAAAACCTGCACGGGTCACCTGTTGCTGGTGGCCATCTATTTCATCCCTCTGCTGATCACGTTCACACTGATGGAAAACATTGAGCCCAATGCCAGGATCATCAATTTGTCTCTGACCTCCGTCTTTCCTCCCATGTTGAATCCCATCATTTATGTTCTGCAGACACAAGAAATCAAGGACTCCTTGAGAAGGTTGCTGAAAACCAGTCCAAATATTAAAAGGGTGCCAAGAAAACATTCAAATGTACCTTAAACTTCAGTGAGCAGATGTTGAAACTAAACTATTTTATTGTAAATGTGTGAAACAATAATGCAAAAAAACAAAACTGCACGTGAATTAAATGATTCAAATTTTAACTATTTTAACTATTAACTATTAAATGATTCAAATTTTACAATTCTTTTCTGCAAAGAATAGCAAATAACATAGCCCCGACATAATAAAACCTTAATGTTTTATTTGGTGTAAAATGATGCATAAAATTATACAAGTGTTTTTCAAATGAAGGCAAACAGAACAAAACACTCAGGAGTGTGTTTCTGCACATGCTGATAGGCCTTAATAAAGAAATGTGTACTTTTTTTATGCAATAAACCTGCTTTTTCTTTGTTCATTCTGACAATAAATTTCAAAGAAAGGATGAATTTATTACTGCTTTTCAGAAAATAAAATAAAATAATAAAAACGACGTGTCTGTAAGCTTCATTTGGGTTCCTGACCCGAAACATGGACCTATGTATCATTATGTTAGTAGAAACGGTCTAGTCCGCTAGGGGGCGGTAATGTAGCTCTAACTTAGCTGTCAGCTGCCAATCACGTCAAAAGTTAGCAGACAAGAAAGCAAAAGAGGCCACAAAGTATAGCAACAGTGAATTAGTCATTAATCTCAGGGAAAACACAAGTGAGGGACATTGTCAAACAGAGAATAAAGGAAATGTGGCAAAAGCAGTGGGAGGAAGAGAGGAAAGGACGGTGCTATTACAGAGAACAAAGGAAAGTTGGGGAAATGAGGAAGAAGCAGAAATGAAGAAAGAATAATATCAAGAATAACATTTGGACACAGGCTGAACAGCGCGTTATTTATGATGGAGAAACAGGCAGGTGTAGTTGCTTGAAACTCGAAACGGTGGAATACATTTTATTTGAGTGTGAAAATGCGAGGCAGAAAAAAGGAACTTGGTCAGGAAACTTATAAGTACTAAAAGCCAACTAAGTATAGAAATTTTAAGACAAAAGTCAGAATGAAATGAATTTCAAAGTTTTTTTTCAGTATTTAAGAGAAATAAAAGCTCTGAGCAGGATATAGACACCTCTTTTTTTTCTTTTTCTTTTTTTTTTAAAAAATAAATTAGATTGAGTAAATGTCAGATCCAGACTCCACATCAGTTGGTGGCGGTAATGCACCAGATTTGCCAACCACCATGAAAACCACAAAGAAGAAAAAGAAGAACCACATCAAAAGAAGAAGAAGAAGAAGAAGATTCCTGTTTGTTTCCGCCTGTTCCCCATGACCCTAATGTGTCATTCTGCTGCTTTCCTTGTCCTGTGCCAGAGTGTTTGGTCCTGTTGTCCACACCAGCCAAGTCCAAGTCCTTATTCCATGTTTATTTGGCTGTTCCTGCAGCCTCATGAGTGAGGCTGGAAGAATGTGAAGTTCTGAATGGCATCCTGTCTGAACCAGGATATGAGAGAGCCACGACCGGAGGGGAGAGGGCCCAACCAGGGTGGGGAGAAGGTCTGCATTTCAACCAAAGACTTGCCACTCCATTTCGACAGATGTAAGATTTGGACTTTTCTGATCTGCTTCTTCAACCCTCAACCCCAACCCTCTCCTCACCCACATACTGTATTTATGTAAATATAGCAAAAAATGTCAAGGTACTCTGATTAGGAGAGTTTTATCTGTTCTTCCCTGAACTTAGACAGTCTACAGCAGGGTTGGATTGTTCTACAAAACTGGAATCAGTCGAGGCAAACATTAATTTATTGAACAGTTCTAAGAATTTGTATTCTAAACTAAATCACTGCAGCAACAATTAATAAGTTCAGCAGCCGACATTTATAATGCAACAGAAAAAATGCTGTGCAAAAAGGTTTATTCTGGTGCTGTCTTAGGAACGTTGTGTATGTTGACTGAATTGCCTTCAGCTGATGTCAGGGGGAGGGCCAGCAGGCACCGGGGAGCACAAGTCAGAATACGGCAGCACGCAGATAAATTCCCCATAAATCTGCTGCCAGCAGCTCAGAAGAGGTGGAGCAGATAGAAGCAGATGGAGCTTTTCAACTCCGCCCTGGGGAGAAACATCACCTTTGTTCGGCCTGCATATTTCATATTAAGAGGCTTTATTGGCTTACCGCATGTCAATTATTACTATTTCTTTCTCTTTTTCATTTATGTTGTGTCCCTGTTTGGGAACATCACCGTGTTGCTTGTTATAATCTTAGATCATAATCTGAGGAGTCCAAAATATGTTGGCGTGTCAAACCTGATGCTCGTGGACCTGATCAGTAACTCTGCTTTGGTGCCGAAGCTCCTCGAGGTCTTCCTGTTAAAGGAAGGCTACATTTCCTACAACAGCTGCTTGGCCTTCCTGTTTTTCTGCTTCCTCAGCCTTTCCATGCAGGCTCTGAATCTGCTGGTGCTCGCCTACGACCGTCTGATCGCCATCACCTTCCCTCTGCATTATCCGCTGATGGTCACCAACAGGTTCATGGTGTCTTTGGTTGCTGCGCTGTGGTGCTTTGTGGTTATCCTCATTTTAGTTGCGGTCGGGCTCCTCACCAGGCTGTCCTTCTGCGATTCTGTGGTTATCAACAGCTTCTTCTGCGACCACGGGCCTCTGTTCAAGCTCGGCTGCAACGACATCACCCCCAGCGTCATAATCGCTGCTTTTGCAGCAAATTTGCTTCTCTGGCTTCCGCTGGTATTCATCCTGACGAGTTACTGCTGCATTTTCTATGCCCTGTTCAAAATTTCCACACCAGGTGAGAGAGTGAAGGCGTTTAAGACGTGCACGGCCCACCTTTCACTGGTGGCTTTGTTTTTCCTGCCCATCATAACTGTGTATCGTCTGCAAGAAAGCTTAGATGCCAACGTCAGGATACTAAACCTGTCTCTGAACTACGTCACCCCCCCGACCCTTAATCCCTTCATTTATGCCCTGCAGACACAGGAAATCAAAACTTCTCTGAAAAAGCTGCTGAGAATCCGAGTGCAAACCAAAATTGTGAGAAAACCTTGAATCATCTTTGGCCTAAAACCTCTGCTTTGATGTGGTGAGAGAGGCGTTTTCCTAACGATAGATAGCCGTCCAACAGCAGCGCACACACTGCTGCTGTGCTGTCAGGATGTGTTTGGACAACTGCTGCTTATTTCACTGTTTAATCTGCAATCATGACTCAGCTGTGGTTCCTGTGTTGTTTTTGCCTTATTTTTTTTTTTTTAATTTCCATAACTCTTAAACTGTCACAACCTGGTGCAAGTGTATTTTGTCAGTGTATTGTATTTTTGTTTCTTTTTTATTTTCATTTTGGGGTGTTTTAATATATTTTAAGCAACATTGAGGTCCTTTTAGGGTATATAGGTGTGTTATGATTATTATTTTGTTTTTGACTTGAAAATAATTCTTAAAAAAGTACAAACCCTTTTGAGGTAGTTATGTATTCTTTACTTTAAAAGGTCACTGAGAGAGGTCTTTTTAGTGTCGATCCCTCTTTGAAACACACACACCACTGTTCAGTTTGTGAGAGGGCTTCAGATTTACACCATTTTGTGTACAAGTCCGCTGTGGATCGAAGCAGTGATGAAAAATTTCCTTCCCTCTTTCCTCATGGCTGCTCTGACTCACGCATGAGGCTTTCTTACTCAGAGACACTGCGTGCACAGTTGGTCTCATCAACAGGTTCTCCTTCTGCAGATCTGTGGCAGTAATTAGCATCTGCTGTGGTTGCAGCCCCGTGTGGAAACTGGCCTGCAGCGACGCTGCTTTAAGCAGAATAATGACAACTGTTTTTTTGGTTCCATTAGTCTGTGTTCTGCTCCTGCTGACAGCCTTCACCAGACCCGGCTGCAGAAGCAAACGGCAGGGGGGCACTTATTTTTTTAACCTACATTTATCTGCCTCAGGCTGAACGGTGACTCTGTGGCCACTCCTAGAGTATTGTAATATCATTTTATCACAAGAAGCAGTTCATCCTTATATGTATCTATCAAAGAAAAACCAAATACAGTAGTGTAGTGCTGTGTTCATTAATTAAACTCACAACTCACTCTCAAGGGGGCTGAGGTGTTTAGAGAGCAGCTCCACTTCTATTAGCGACATAAGCTGATGTCAAATGAACACTCATGCTAGTATGGAGGACTAAAAGTGACAGATAAAATAAAATCATGATCCACTGCAACACCAGGATCATGAAATAGTTAATTAATGATCCATCCATCCATTTTCTCTACTGCTTAATCCACACTTGGGTCGCAGGGGTCTGCTGGAGCCTGGTTAATTAATTAGTGAAATAATAATATATGTGTTTAAACTAAAATGAATTGGTATTTTAACGAATTCATGACACATTTAGTAACACATTTATATATTTCCAATTGTAATTAATTACTTTAAATTATTTAATGATGTATTTATTTATTTATTTAATTTTGGCACTTTTTCTCCTCCCTACTGGAGAGCAAGCATCACACCCCGACAGGTAAACATGAAGTCTGATTGATGCTTTTGCTCCTAATTGTCATTATATCAGAAACTAAATATGCATCAGCTCTTGCATCGCAGTTGCAACTGAAGTCAGTTGTTAATCAAAATAAAGTGATCCGAGCAGCAGGTGTCAGAACCAGCTTCCTGCCCTCCACCTTGGCACAGGGGCAAACACTCTTTCCTATGTTGGCACTGATATCTGTACCTGTGTGCTGATGTCTGTCTGCCACGCTCACTATCTGGAGCCAACAGATAGACAACTGCTGTCACCAAGGTAACGACTTCCAGGTGAAACCTATTGTCTACCCGGTAGGATGGAAAACCTGCTGGATTGAGGCTCTCGTAGGACTGGGTTTGCCACTCCTGTTTTAGGGTGTTCATTACTTGAGTTTCCGTGGGTGGTGTGAGTCAAATAGGAGATACTGATCTGTGTGTGCGTGTGTGTGCGTGTGTGTGTGTGTGTGTGTGTGTGTAGGCCAAACGAGACCCTCAGTCCTTATGATTTAGAGTCTTCTGTTGAGGATAAATTGTCTCCTGCTTTTGCATAAAGTTCTATGATGGATGCTCGTTTCATGATTTTTCTCTAAATTCTCCTTGTGGCTTACATGTTCAGACCCTTCAGGCGCCTGGTGGTGGTGTTTCTCTCATCCTTGTGATCGCAAAGAGAGAGGAACCTATTTAATACTGGTGCTAAACTACTACATCCATCTGCAAAGTATTTATTCAGTTCACTAACAGTGTGTTACCAAGGTTAACAGCAGTTAAATGCATGTCCCAACCAAAGACAGCTATATGAAATTTATGTAAATTCCATAAATTATCTCTGTGTGTGCATAATGAAATACATTATTTAATATTAAAAATTGGCTTTTTAAAAAAAA
>BJFM01003241.1:191070-204385 GCA_016586285.1 Arothron firmamentum | reverse complement strand
CCCCCCCCTTTTCATTCCTCCCCCCCTCACATTAAAGTCTCCCATAAGGCTTCGGCTTCTTCTGCTCTCTACTTCCACCCTAAGTCCTTCCTCTTCTGCTTTCCCCTCCCTCTCCCAGCTATCCTCCGCCCACACCCCCTCAAGCCCCTCTCCCCTTTGCAACAGAAAAAGGGGCAGTAACATGAGTGCACACTCCTGAATTAGCCCACAGGGTGTCTCCTGGCCGGGGTGAGTGTGTTCACCCAGACAACCGGTGGGACAGTGCAGGTGAAGAGGCCAGATGCTCCCCACCCATCATCCCCCACATCTTTCTTACACACAAGCACATGCTTCTTTTATTCTAGGGGCAATTTCCAGAAGATATTAATGACCCATACAGAGATTAGAGCAGCTGTGGAGATCAAATGACCGTTTCAGGAAGAGACAGAGATGCTAAATGCTCTGGTGAAGAGGACAAGTGGACTTTGAAAGGCTGGATGTTATCTCCTACTTGTACTAACATCAGTTGCCCCACAGCTCCTTGCTGAGGCAACTGAAACCTTTTCTGCCTCGTAAAAAAAAAAAAAAAAAAAAAAAACGTACACGCTGAGTAAGCTCGCGCTGCCATGGCAACCCGACCCCATGTACTGAACTTAAAACCAAAAGTGATGGGGGGAGGTTTCCTACTCGACTGTGCTGTTTGCAGCGAGACAGAGAAGCGCTTGTCAGAGCATCATCACCAAGGTGACGCGCAGCCTGATTTTTACCTCAAAACCATCCACGCAACAGCCGGGAACGACGCATGTCCAGCCACCAAATCCGAGCTTTCATACCAAGAAGATGCAGCAAACGCAAGCCTGAGAGTCACATGAGGGCGAATGCATCCACCACCTCGTATGCATCATGAGATCAAAGCAGGAATGTGTAGAAAAATGCCTTTTTTTCCACTCCCACACTCACAACAACGCAGCTGTGAACGGACGCAACAGCAGCGAGCACCTTCTTCCTCTTTCCGTTGCATCAAAAGTGCAGAGCTCTCATCTCGTTCCATCCCAGCCGTCATTATGCTCGTTACAGACGGCGCCATTTCGGCCCAGCCGCCACGAGCGATCCAAATCCATCGCAGCCAAAGTAGTGATCTTTCAACATGATGCTCGTAATCTTTAACAGCCGTGTGCAGCGTGAGTCTGCAGGAAGCCCAGCAGGCTGCTTCACTCACAGCAGAATTATTATCTCAGTCATGGATGAGGATGGTTAAGTGGGAGCGAGCTTTATTTCTTTATTATTAATCCGTTTGTCTGCAGGAGATGTGGGGAAACAACACATGACACCAGCATCTTTGGGAGCTCTCGTGCGGCCTGGTGGCTCTGATCACACAGAATATGAAAAGTTCTTCCTGTTTGAACCCTTCTGGAGTTTCAACCTGAGAGCAGGAGGGGGTTTCCTGTCAGAGGTGCTGTGATCGGTCGACAGGATCTAAGAAAAGATCTGCTGCAAAAAAGAAACGACAAAACCCAAAGTGGCACTTCCTGTCATCAGAGGTAGTCTGTTAAAAGCATTTCCCCCTCTGACTCAGACTGGTTGACTATTAATAAAACCTAAAAACAGGTTCTGTGAGCTCAAGCCATGAGCTGAGGCTATGAAGTGTGTTTGGTGACGGCGGCTCTGATGGTTAAAACCAAACCTGCCTAACCAAACCCTGAGAAATTACATCTTCCAGTCACATTTTATGAAACGCTACAAACATTTCACAATATTTGATGAAGATGCACCCCCGCGTGAGTGTGTGTGTGTGTGTGTGGGGGTGGGTGGGTGGAGGGGTGCGCAGCAGGGGTGGTGCTGAAAACTCACAGCTGATCCCGGGGCCTCCCATGGCCGTTCGACCTATCACTGACCCACATATGTCACATAACCGAAACATAAATTACAACGCTAATGGGCTGGTAGGTCTACAGTCACATGCGACCACATGCATAATTTACACATCCTGTCACGGCTGTAATGGACGTGGGAAACCCTCAGTGGATTATTGATGAATGTGTGTAATGGAAACACTTTAATGGGCCCTTTCACACGTTGATATTTTTCTGATATGTTGCTGGTGTGTTCTGATAGCCATTCATAACAATGTAAAAAATAAATTAAATCAAATAAGTATTATTTTTGTATGCCTGAATTTGAAGTAAAATTATTTGTAGACATAAAGAACCAGAATCAACTGTATAGAAAAATCGCCTTTCGAAGCGTTCATACCAACGTTAGCCACTAGATGGCGACAAAGCAGCACTGGCGAGCCTACACCATTGGATTATGGCCGCAACTTAAGTTAATTTCTTTATTTGCTATAAATTGATTCTCTTTGGTTTTCTCCAGTTAGACCCATCTACCACTGCCTAAGATACCAACGTATTTAGAATATCAACCCTCACTTTCCTCCATCCATTATCAATTAGCTGCTGCAATGTTAATTTTATCATCACATATGTGCTTATCTCTTAGAAGAGTTTATGTTTATTGCATGAAGGGAACTGGAAAGTAAGAGTTAGAATTCTTAGTATGACCACTGTGTTTCTGCTGTATAAATGTGACTATAAACGCCTTACATCCACATAGACCTAAACACCAGTTGTGAAACTGTCCTATTAAAGAAAAACTGGAAATCATCAATGTTTTTATGTACATTTTTATTTGTCAGCACTTGACAGTCGGCAGAGGACGAAAGATCCAGGTTACTTTTTGGTTGTCTCCTCCTCCTTGGAAAGGTTCTTGATGATCTCCTCCTTCTTGGCCTGGAGACGCTCCTCTCTGCGCTTGCGTGCCTCCTTCGTCTTTGAACGACGAGCTTCGGCCTGATCGCTGCGAGACAGAGATCGGGAGTTTAAACGACCATCAGAACCTCAATGATTCTGATAAAACTGTTAAATTAACACTTTTGAAAATGCATGCAGATGAACTTACGCCAGGAGCTTCTTGCGGGCCTTGTCTGCCTTCAGCTTGTGAATGTGCTCCATAAGGATGCGCTTGTTCTTGAAGACATTACCCTTGGCCTTCAGGTAGAGGCTGTGGTACCTGGGCGGAGACAACGCAAGAAAAACATGAATTTAAAGAGTTGCAAAAGGTCTGCAAAAGCTGGAAAATACATTAATATACAATTTAACAGCATGTTAAGTGTTGACAGGAATGAAATTAAGTTCAAATTTAAACTGGGGAGAAAAGTTTTATACAAGACTGAAGACCTTAAACAACCAGAGCAAATGATCTGGCCCCCAGTTACAGCGTCATCAACTTACATGTGCCTGTCAATCTTCTTGGACTCCCTGTAGCGGCGCAGCAGACGACGCAGGATCCTCATGCGGCGCATCCAGCACAGCTTCTCAGGCATACGAGCGTTGGCTGTACCCTTTCTCTTACCTGTGGAGAACAATTAGACAGGTCAGCCATGTTCCCTCAAATACCGTTTGTCAATTCATCTGCAAAATCTCCTCCCAGGATAAAGATGCAAGTCTCAACTTACCGATTCCCATGTGTCTTCCCTTGCGGCGGGCCAGTGTGTTCTTGCGGCAACGTGCCCGAGAGTGGACAGTAACAGGTTTGCGGATGATGAGACCATCCTTCACCAGTTTACGGATCTGCTGACCTGAAACAAACAAAACCACATGAATTAATGCTATGCCAATTTACATGCTTAAAAAAAAAAGGCAAAATGTTGAGGCTTTCCTCCAAGTGTTTGAGAAAATGCTGATCTAGTCACACTTCAGACATAACCGCCTGTAGACTTTATGAAGAACTATCAGATAAATTATTTAGCATTAGTGCTGAGCTAAATTATCCAACTGGTGCAGAAACGGGCTTCTTCAAATACAACAGAAACTACACATTTGGTGTGTCTCATCACAGCCTTTTAATTATTGGGTATACGCTGATAGTACAAACACAACAAATCCAAGCAACAGACTATAACCAGCATCCCCAGAAGCTCAGCTGTTGCTTTACTTACGAGAGTTGGCATTGGCGATCTCATTGGTCTCGTTGGGATCCAACCAGACCTTCTTCTTGCCGCAGCGCAGGACGCTGGAGGCCAGCCTCTTCTGGAGCCTGAGCATGCTGCACAGTACATTTAGCCAAGTTAGAACCGTAAAAACACGCCATCAGCACACGCTTCTCTATAGTGCCGCACTCAAATGTCACATAATAGGGAGATTTTAGAGCCAACGTTAGGTTTGGTCTGTCAGAGCAGTTACGTGGTTGTTAGCTAACAGGCTAACAGCCGGCTAACAACATGGCCTCTCTCTCGGCCACATCGTGCTTTGCGGACCCATGTAAAAAATACATGGTTATCTGTTCATGATGGGCATTATTTTTGCATATATTGCTCAAAAACATAGTAAGTGTTCTCAATCAAGTCACATTAATTCCACAAATGTGCATTTAAACTAGTAAATGGGGGACTTTTGTTCTGCCATCGACTGCGATCCTACCTCATGGCTGCTACTTCAATAGGAAAAGGAAGGCTTCAGAGACGGACGGGAAACTACCATTATAGAGGAAAGTCCATTATGAACACAAAAGAGAGTTGTCGCTCTTGACCCGGATAACACAAGAAGCTCTTACTAAATTATACAAATAATACAGTTTTTCAAGAATTAAAAGGTACAAGAAAACCATACAAGTTATTTAAATGCCTAATTATTTTAAAACGTACAAAGGTTTATACCTCTAGTTAAATAATGGTACAGGCCACATAGTTGCGCGGTGGATTATGGGTAAAGTAATGTATTCTGCAACGAGAACACAAGAGGGCAGTATTGAAACCAAAAAGCAAACAAAACCATCGGCATTGTTTTGTAATCTTTATTTTTTTCTAAATATAAAATTAGATAGGTTCTAAAATAATAAGCTAATACTTCTCATGTAGCCCTGTATTAAATAATTACGACGATGCCCTCAGAAACGTTCAGTTTATCCTCATCTACTGTGCAAAGTGATCAAGTTTATCATCATTGAGATGATTTCAATTAATAATTATTAATTCCAAATAGTCTGGCATAGACATAAACAGCATTTGAAACCAAATCCATAACACCTCCAACGAGAGGGCAATGTCTGATACGTGCTTTGAAGAGGTTTTTATTAACAAGTGAGAGGCTTGTTGAGACGCTGATACTGACTGATTTTTCCCACTGTTGCATCCTTCAGCAGCAGCCTGTCACTATGGCAACTCTTTACGCTCGGTGTGTGGGTGCACGAGGGCCACTTGCGTGACTTCTTCACCCCAAGTAACCCAGAATACCAACCGGAATCATCATCTCTGGATCAAGTGTACCCAAAATAATGGATCACCGCCCACCACGGCATCAACGGACACTGATCCGGGTTCGCCGAAAGTAAAACAGAAGAGCATCTTTAAGAGGATAATGGACAAAGGAAACTGTGGAGTCATGAATAATGGCACCATTTTATACTTCATATCTATCTGACAGCTAATTATATTTAAGCATTAGGGTTATTTGGTATTTTGGAGCATATATAAATTCCAATTACGAAAATACTGAGTATGAACACTTATTAGTATTTGTGTGTGTGTGTGTGTGTGTGTGTGTGTGTGTGTGTGTGTGTGTGTGTGTGTGTGTGTGTGTGTGTGTGTGTGTGTAGAATTTTTTTATTTTTACGAGAAACAGCTCAATGCAAGTAAACAATCAGACTCATAGTTATTGTTAGTTAGTTACAGTTATTATAGTTTCTCTGGAGTTTAACTGGGGCCATTTATAACACATGGCATGCAGGCCTAGATGGGAATTGCTGGGATATTTTTTAGGAGCCACAGCTGCTAATTCCACCCACCAGAACCTCCATCCCTGGAGTCTACTCTGTAACCCGGTAATGACGGGGGGACTAATGGCCTTTTGATGAAGGCCACACCAGTCTGACCCTCCTCTTCCTCAACTCTCCGATTCCTTAACTCCCTGCTGCAACAACCTAACTGTGAAATTGAACTCTTCTCGGCTCCGTGCTCGTTTCCAGCCCCAGTATGAGCACCAGGAGGCCGCGCTGACAACTTCGATCATCGCGGCCCTGCCTGTGTTTCTCCCCCATCAATCGATAGGCGAAGGTGGGGTCTGCTCAGCCGGGCGTGGACCTCGGCTCCCAGCTGGAGTCTGCTGAGCGCACACTGGAGGGAGAAGACGTCAAGACGAAGAGAAGAAGGTAGCTGTGGGCCGGAAAGTCAATTTCAAAATAAAAGTCTTTAGCGCTACCTTCCGTTTAGAAACAAAATACTTCCATGAGCGTTACTGGAGGAATTAGATTTTGTTAATAAACTGCACTGACAGAAGTAAACACAGGTTACACGTAGAATTTCCTTTGGAATTCATAAACGAGTCTATATTTCAGAGTAAGAGTAAAGGTTTCTGTTTTCAGTTGAAGGGAAAATCATTGATTCATTTAACGTCTATAAGTAAAATAAACGCGCAGCGGCTTTTACGCTGAAACTACCAACCGGATGTGTAGATGGATCATTCCGCTGGCTTGACTGTGGTGTAAAAGCCTGGTGCGCCAGTTTGTAACGCTATAGGCTGGAAGGAGGCAGCAGTTGCCATTGTACCACCATCCAGCTCCCACACAGCACCGGCTTCACCTTCCTGAGGAAAAACAAGATGAGCCTGTCGACACCGTCTTAAAGCCGAGGACACTGAAAATAGATTTCCAAAAGTTAAATCAATGGTACAGAAAAGTAGCATGTCCAGGACGCCTTCGACCTCAACCCAGGAGATTCAGATGGACATGTTCGACCACCATCTGCACACACAGGTAAGACAAGCATTTAAATACGACGGGATTGAAAATGTGAGAAAACTGCAACACTGTGAAAAATTCAGGCTAAAGGGGCGTTTTTTTTCCCAATGGCTGCTGCTCTAAAGATTAACAGGTTGTTCTGAAATTAAGTCGATCTGTGCTCGGAGGTTTAAACGTTACAGCTCTGATTGGATCCATGGTCCAAAAGCAGAAAAAATGGCATGAAACATTCGGAATTTTAAATGCCATTTTCCGCCATATCTCAGCTTTTGTGATCAGCTGATAATTGTGTTAGTCTTAATCAGCCTGTCATGTGTAACCATAAATGAGGATGTGACGTAACCCTTGTTTTTGTTCTGTCTCCTGATTGGCTCCCGAGAAAAAAAACAAAGAAACAAACAAACAAACAAAAAAACAAAAAAAACAGCCATTGTTTAATTAGTCAGTAATTGCCCAAGTGAGTCCAGCAGTAAACACTAATCATCCCAGCTGGAGCAGAAGGAGCTGGATTAACAGCAGAGAGGTTCTAACCTCAACCCTGGCCTGCTATCAACAGCCCTGGAGAAGAGAAAACCAGCCTAACTCTGCCCCTCCTCATCCTCCCATCAGAAATCTTCATCTTCCTGCTTTGGTTTCGTCTCCCTCTTTTAGTCGACCAATCTATCCCCCGCTTCCAGGCGTGTGACGCTTTTAGGAAGTGACAAGGTGTCGTGGGCACGTTTAGTCATAACAGGATAAATAAATATATATATAAAAAACACATAGATGAGAATATCTAGAACAAACATGCCCACGCAGAGTTTGGTCATTGTCTCTTTGGAGAAGACGGGAAAAAAGCAATCATGCTTCTAACCGAGCCTCCCTCTGTACTCCCACTCATCCCTCACATCCCTCCTCCCTCTTCTTCCTCACCTCTTCCTCTATTTCCAGTCCCCAATTCTCGCGTTCTCGCCATCTCACCTCATCCTGTCTGTTTTTAGGAGCCAGATCTTTATCGGCGCAAAGCTGTGGTGCGAAAAAACTGGCCCCAGCATTGTGTGTGTGTGTGTGTGTGTGCGTGTGTGTGTGTGAGGGAGATAAATTAGATATAAAGTTCATGCAGACCTGCAGCGGGTCACGCTGCCGTGTGTGTTTCCAAATGAGAAGCGCGCAGTGAGCCACATTTCTAATTTCCTGAAGGAGACGGGTTTAACAGCAAATCTACCACAGAAGAAGAAACGAGCCGCGTGAGGCCTGATCCAGATTTGCCGCATCTTTGATTAAACATCGTGGGTGTCTGTGGTGACGTGGGCAGGTCCAGATTCCCCCCTGTGGCGCTCCATGTAAATGTCCTCCACCTGTTTACCAACAGGAGCTCCACCCAAATTCCAGTTGCAGCTCTCTTCCTGCCAGGAACTCACCCAACAATGGCATCCATCAATAACGCCCTCTAACACACAGACACACACTCGCAGACAGAATCTAAACTGACCCGAGTGTGTGTTTTTGTGTGAAAGTGTGTGTGAAGCCTTTCCAGCGGTGCTCAGCAGAAGCTGTACGGACACGTGGCGTTTTCATTCATATTTGATGGTTTTTTTAATAACCTTTTCGATTCTTCGCTCCCTGTTTTCACACATGCGGCTACTTTCACACATAACCATGGCGATGAGTCGGAGGAAGGGATGACATAACAGATAAACACGTGGTATTTTTGGCTCTGCTGGATTTCTGCGCTCATTTTTGTTGGCGCCGGTGATGTCATCCTCAAGTTTTAAATGAAAAAAAAAAAAAAAAAAATGGCGCTGATGTCCTTGTCAGTCTGTCAGGGCTGGAACTCTAGATCCAGATGATTTGTGGAGCTTTCAGAGACCCAGGGACAGATGCGTTCTCCTTTTTTTCCCCCCCTGTTAACACCAGAACGCTCCCCCCCCGCCACCGCCGCCGCTGTGCATTTTTCTGTTGGCACCAGTTGGTGCCGGTGTAACAGGTCGTGTTTGTTTTGAAAGGCTGGTGGGACAGCGTCAGTCATCCGAGGGCCTCGACGCGTCCCGCCGTGCACAATGTGATGATCAAACAGTGAGCGGAGGAGGGTTGGCAGGTAGCTGGATCCCAGTTAAGATGCTGAGGCCGCCTGAAGCGCACACGCGTTTTCACAGGCAGGTTGATCTTAAATTGTTTTGTAACGCAAAAAAAGGCATCAGGGGGCATCCGGATTTGAACCGGAGACCTCTTGATCTGCAGTCAAATGCTCTACCACTGAGCTATACCCCCGCCTCTGCAGGACCACATCAGCAACGGCCTCCACATTACCAGCAAATGTGATTAGTCAGCGTTGTGTAACCATGGCGATGCAGGCGGGGTGGACTAATAATGCGCTGTGTGTCCTCTGCCCAGCCCCAGACAGGCTATTTTCCAGCGGTTTCCCAATGAGATTAAGGTCCCCCGTTTGTGGCAGAAGATAAAAAACGAAGGCTGTTGATGAACTCGCCGACTCCGCTGTTATCTCTGTTTGTTTCACACACGTTAGCGGCGGCGGCGCTGCCTGCAAGCCAGGGTTTCCTGCCAGAACAAACTGTCACGGAGCGCCACAATCAGACTTTAACCGTGTTCTTTCTGTTCTTTCTTCCCTGCTCAGGGGAAGTACGCCAAAAGGAAGAGCCGATTTAAGCGCTCCGATGGAAGCACCTCCTCCGACACCACCTCCAACAGCTTTGTCCGACAGGTAACATTTCACGCTAATCCCTCCTTCACGCTGCTAATACGGGCGCCAGAAGCAGACTCCGCTTTCCTTTGCTTTTATTTAATGAGAAACTTAATTAAAGCTTGATGGGGTTGAGGCGACAACAGCTGGGAATTCGGCTGATCTTCTGCTCCTGCTCTCTTTAATTTCCTCTCTAACGAAGCAAACATATTTGAGCAGTTTGTGTCTGTCTCAGTTTCATTATTTAGCTGGATTTAAAAGATTGTTCCATCCGACGAAAGGGGAAGCTTTTTCTAGGCCGTTTGGCTGCGTTGCGCTGACTTTAGCTGGGATTACTCCTCAGATTATCCACCTCCAGGTGTTAGACCCAGCCCACCTGAGCCTGGCTCCGCCCCTTGTCGAACCGTGATGAGGTAAGGGTGTTCTTTCGGACTGAGTCAAGGAGCCTGAAGCAGGAACGCATCTTCTCGGGGGGGGGGTTAATGCGCGGCAGTTGCGTGACATTTCCCAAAGCCGCCCCGGGCGCTCCCTGGTTTTCCACCTGACCTCTTCGTTTGTGAGTGGAGATGATTCCACCCGTGCTGAAGGATGTTTACCTGCTCGCCGCCGCTGCAGGACGGACAGGCACAGGTCGGGTTCCGTCGCTCCAGCTGCACCAGGACCTCATGACGCACGGCGAGGGTGATTTGGAACGCCTCCTGATGCACACGTCCTGGCTGTCTCGTGTTATTACACAGCCAAAAACGGGTTTTCAGCTCCCATCAGTTCCTGAAGAAGACGATGACGTTCTTTTTTTGTTTCATGGAGGCACATTAAAGGTTACTGAAGATATGGATTACTCTCGTCTCCCCGTGAGCGACTCCAGGCAGGGCCCCTTATAGGCTTTACTGTCTCGCACACGCCCACGCAGGCGCACGCTCGCACACACTCGCTCGTACATGTGAGACACAACCAGGCAACGGAGGAGCCGGTTGGTACACTCAGCCCGGTTTCCGTGGCAACCAGGCCACTGAATCTCCCTGCGCGTGAGGCGTAGTCGGATGGAGGGGCCTAGAGGACGTGTTTATGTTTGTGTGGGGGTGCAGCCTACGTGTCGGTGTGTGGCGTTCAGGTGCGTAGAGAAATGATGGAAACTCATTCTGCGATTGTTGCTTACAGACCCCAAAAAAACAAAAAGCATGGAGTAAAATCTGAATTATTTCCCGGGTGCTCTCGCTGTTTGAGGGGGCTGCTGGATGACTGAGAAGAGGGTCTCTATAATTGGAGGTGAGCAAACGTTTGCTCGGTTTGGAGCTGTTATTTTTACAGCGCGTCAACCATCTGCGGCCTCCCTCGTGCTCGTCACCAAATTTGCACCGTTTGAGCTGCGATCTGCAGGGGACGATTTCCGCTCAGGACCACGTCCGCTCAGACATGGGTCTGTGTTAGCTCCACTGCGCCCACAGCATGTTTGCTGCCATGTTAGTCGATCGTTTCATCTTTCCGTCTCCATCTTTTGCTGCGTTTTTAGGGGAAATGTTACTGTTGGCTGGTGTGATTCACAGACACCCGGTCAGATGTTGACATTAGCTTAAATTCCTGCCTTAGCAAACAACCCGACGACCAGACCAAGACGCTGCTCATCATCTGCTCTGACTGACTCCTGTTGTCTAATCCCCCCCCATCCCCCGCCTTGCTCGGTTGCCATGTGTGGTTTGGACGCCGTGGAGAGACGGGCGGCTCCTCCTCCTCCTGACGTATGAATCCCAGCAGAGTCCCAGTGGCCTCTGCGTGTGATGGCATGAGGAGCCAACTGGTGGCTCTGTTTTTCATCTCTCTCTGCCCTTCCTCAGCTGGCGGCGGTGCCTCCACCCGCCGACAGACCGATCTGTAGCAACGGAGGCGGGGTTTTAGTGGGTTCGAGGTCGCCCCCTGGTGGTTACACGGGGAAAAGCCCCACTAACACCAACAGGACCTGCCTGAGCACACCTCTGAGGCACCTTTATTTCACTCCACCTTCTATTTCATGCTGATTCCTCATGTTTGGGCTGAACTGTCAGCAGGTGTTGGTTTCCCGTGCTGTCGGCAACAGAGAATTGAACCGTTTCCTCTTCCTGCCAACATACCAATCATCTGCTGTTGGATCCCAGGAGACAAACAGAGGAAAGAGTGAGATCAGAAAAGAGGCAGAGAGGAGGGATTCAGAGGGAGTGGAGGGAGGAGGGGGTTTCCCTGGGCCCTGCCCCAGCCCTGGCTCACGTCAGCTGGGGCATTATATGGCTGACGGCTGCATACCGAGCCTCCTTCTGGGTCGCGGTGCGTTCGTGTCCCTGTTTCTGGCCGGCTGGGGCTAAATATATTTCCCCACTTTGCAAATGTAGCACAAGTCCTGCAACCCGAGCCCCCGGCCAGCTCAAGCTCTCTTCCTCCGCACCAGGTTCACGTTCCTCTGAGCAGTTGAGGTCTGAGGGGGGGTGGGTGTGTGAGTGTGTGTGCATGTGTGTGTGTGAAGGGGTTGGAGGTTAAGAGAGCCGCTCTCCTGGTTTCAGGCATACAGCGCTCTTTTCTGGCTTTCTCCTCTATCACACACACACATTTACACAACACACACATTATCACCTCTAGGCTCGTCATACTGGGCACAGACTCACATTAGCTCACACACACACACACACACACACACACACACACACAGAACTCCGGGACTCCAGCGCTGACTCCTTGGTGTGGCAAGTGTGGCTGACGAGGTATGGAGCGGCTCGAGAGGATTCAGAGGCCCGTCATGGTAAGAGCCTGAGTTAGCGGACCAGCCGAGGTTGGCGCCTGTGTGTGTGTGTGTGTGTGTGTGGAGCTGGATAAAGTTTTAAACTTTGGTGGACAAGTTTGAGACGCTGACGGGATAATGTGTCCCGGTCGCTGGCTTTCTTCGCTCCGTGATGCCATTTTGGGCCGGGCCACAGCTGCTGGAGGGACTCTGCGTTTTTAATTAGACATCCAGCCTCGGTGCTGCCCAGCGCGCTGCCTGTCGCACCGTCCCAGCACGGCCGCCGGGTCTGAGCCAGACCCGGGCGGAGCCTCGATTTCGGCTTGTCTCTGTCCTGCTGAGCAGTTCGGTGTGTCGGTTGTGTTTTTAGAGCCTCGGCTTGGTTGTTGACAGCGAGCTAATGCAGAACCAGGCCTCAGCACCGCTGAACCGCTCTTTTAAAGAAGGGCAGTATCCGTTATTATCTTCTAAAGTACATGAAAACGAGAAGACGTTTCGTTTATGCACCATGAAACATTCAACGCTGCGTTCAGCGGCCGAGCTGTGGTCTTCGTTATTGGCTTCTTTGTGGAAATGGGAATTTCAGGCGCTTCAGGACATGACTCACGTTAGTAATCACATGATGCGGCTGGGTCAGCGGCTGGCCATGAGCTTCAGACAGGAAAACAGAGCACTCTGATTCAATAATTGGGAGCTCTGTCTGTCCTGCCGCTCTCCTCCTGCCTCCTCCTGTCTTCACGCTGGTCTCCGGCCGCCGGCGGGGAAGTGATGCCTTCGCTGTGCTCAGGAGAGTAAAGATCTTCTGGATACGGTTAGTGTATGCGGAGGGTGCGCGCGTCAGGTTGCAGGAGGTGATTGTCCTCCATCATGAAATCTGACCTGGCACCTGCTCGGACTCTGCTGCTTGTTTCTGGCTGGAGACCTTTGACCCCTGCGCTCCTGGCTGCCTCCAGAGCAGGAAACCGCACCACATCCGCCATGGACCCATCTCCCGGCTCTTTCCCGACCCTCAAAGCGCTTGGCTCCTCCCCTCCACCCTCGCTCTTTCTTCCATTACCTCCCTCTGCTCTGCTACTACCCCCCCCCCCCCCCCCCCCCCCCCCCCCCCCCCCCCCCCCCCC
>BJFM01003241.1:154984-183495 GCA_016586285.1 Arothron firmamentum | reverse complement strand
GTGTCAGCAGAATCCCAGGAACCGAAGTCAGTTACCTCCATCCTTCTCTCGCTCCTCTCTCAGCTCCTAAACTATCAATGACATCCGATCCAAATTCACACGAGACTATCGTCTTTGCCCACTTTTACGGTCAAATTCAGCCTCCGGCGTGAATTCTTTCTCCTCAGCCGAAGGTGCTGGATGGTCTCCGTTGTTTCCAGTTGTCTCTTCTCCCCGCAGCTCAGACACCTCAGAGGTGGCGCGACGCTAAACAGACGGATTAACAACGTCTGGTTTCCACTTTTAAAACTTCGCACATCTGAAAACTGTCCTCAGAGAAGGTCGACTTTACAGCTGCTGTTGAGGAACAAAGAGAACAAAACACTCAAGCATTCCACAGAGCTCAGTGGTTCACCGGGTGGATTAACACACTAATATTTTTGCTGTATTGTTTAGAAGGTATTTTATTTAAATGGTAAAAATGAGTGCTTTTATTCTTATTGTTAGAGTCACGTGCATCTCATTCTCAAGAGCCTCCTTTTTTTCTTTTTTTTTTAACCTGATAAACCAAAGGTCATCAGCACATCTGGGTGTTCTACATGATGGGAGGCTCGCAGCAGAATGAGGATGCTGCACTGCTCCATTTAGCGGCGCATAAATGGAAGCCAGTCTTATCCATATGCTTGAGTTGTTTTATTTAAAAACAATTACATGCATGACGAGCTATGAGCTAACAGCTATGTGTTTGCAGAGGCAAAATCTAGGGTTTCGGATCCTTTCGCTGCTGCTGATACTTAAGCATTTCATTTCCCTGTTGCCAGCGGAGGTGCAGAGCGAGATTGAACGCATCTTTGAGTTGGCCCGCACCCTCCAGCTGGTTGCTCTGGACGCAGACACCATCAACCACCCGTCTCAGCTGGCCAAGACCTCCCTGGCTCCCATCATCGTCTATATCAAAATAGCTTCGCCCAAGGTGAAAACATAATGAATAAGGTCATAAATTCCAACTCTGATTTCATCATTTCCGCATTAAACAATCCGCACAAGGCCTTTATGACACAAGTTGAGCTGTGCATGTGTTTTCTCTCTGCAGGTTCTTCAAAGGCTCATCAAGTCGAGAGGGAAGTCCCAGGCTAAACACTTAAACGTGCAGATGGTGGCGGCAGACAAGCTGGCTCAGTGTCCACCTGTGAGTTAGAGGCTCAGAAGAACCCACCGATGTCATTCAAATCGACCGTGTTTGCCTCTAAGCGCTTGTTTAAATTGCCTGCAGGAGTTATTCGACATCATCTTGGATGAGAACCAGCTGGAGGACGCCTGCGAGCATCTGGCCGACTACCTGGAAGCGTACTGGAAGGCGACGCACCCCCCGAGCAGCAACCCTCCCAACCCCCTGCTGAACCGCACCATGGCCACGGCGGCCCTGGCTGCCTCCCCTGAGCCCGTCTCCAACCTGCAGGTACAGGTCCTCACCTCCCTGCGCAGAAACCTGGATCTGTGGCCTGACATGGACGGCGCTGTAGCCAGCGAAGGGAAAGAGGAAGAACATGCCCTCTGAAGCCCTGCAGACAGGGTGGAGGGAGGGGAGGGGGCGCTGGCAACTCAACCCAGCAGTGTTCAAACGTGGCCATACAGAAATTCAGGCATAAATCAACGGCCACAAATAAAATGTAGGAGTTCAGTGTTTACCTTTCTGCACTTTGTGAACTCCAACCACACCAGAGGCAAGGATTACCCCGGAAGACTCTCCCGCCCTTTGTCGTTTCTCTGTAATCAAGAGTGAAGTGACATCTGCTGCCCCAACCTTCCCTCTGCAGCCACTCGGCCTCTGTTCTCTGCCGCATTTCCTTCTCAGGGAGGCTGAATCCAGTCTGCCATCCTCCTCCTTCTCCGTGTTGCCATGGTACCACCCCTGAAAACAGCAAGTCATGTCCGCCTCCTCAAACTGAAACGTATAGTTTGCTGAAGGCTGTTACTAATGCTTTGTCCAGTTAAATAATCATTTCTGCGGAAAGGTACTAATCACCTGCGCCTCACACATCAATTATGCTCGGTTCCAGGCTGTCAGAGGTGTTGACATCCTGACGTGATCGCACCCAGCGGCAGCAAGCATGCTTTATATTTCCGGTTGTCATTCCAAATGCAACATAACTAATCCAGGAGCAACTTGTTGCAGTTTCCTAATTTATGGAGTCAGTGGAACCATCAGGGGCTGCAGACTTTTAATTATTTAATTAGGTAACGATAATTCTGCATCTGCTGCAATGACGCTGACCTGCCAGTGGGCGGCAGTGTTCAGTCTGCTTTAACTCGCGTACTGATCTTGCCTTTCTGGGTTTTTGTGTGTGCATGTTTGTCACGGATGCATTTCACATCACAGGTAATTCAGCTAGCACGTGTCCGCCTGTAATGATCTGCTGTTTATTTTGCGTTGTCTCGTGCTAACCCTGCCGACTCACTAAACTGGTGGTTGTGCTCTGCTCTTTGTGTCTCTGCATGGTCGCTGTGCGGCATGGATGTGGCTGCAGGGGCCGTACCTGGTGCACGGTGAGCAGAAACGGGAAGGGTCTTTGACAGAATGCGGTGGGAGTGGCACCCTGCATGATTATCAGACAGACCTGGGAGCAAAACCTCAGCAGCAGCAGCAGCAGACGTACATGCGCTCCTCTCGCAGCCAGCTGCGAGGTGGGAGTGGGCGGGGGCTTTCACGGCAGGACACCTTTGACTCAGAGACCCAGGGCAGCAGGGACTCCGCCTACACTGAGGCAGGCGACTCTTGCATGGACATTGAGACTGACCCCTACGAAGAGCCCGAGCCCTACCGAGGGGGCGGCAGCGGCGGCGGCAGCCGTCTGCACCTGGCGCAGCATCATGGCAGACAGGCGTCCTGGGAAGATGAAGGCGCGGAGCCGGACCAGGAAAACCTGAACCACCCCCCGATGCCGAGCCAGCCGCAGCCGCACGGACGCGCCAAGCTGCGGGAGCGTTACTGCCAGGACCCCGTGGAGATGGGGCCCAACATGAGCCGCAACAAGAACCAGGATGACTGGGGGAGGGACGTCTACATCCGCTGAACCCCCGTCACACCACGGGAAAGGGGGGCGCGTGTGACAGTCAGCCTAACAAATATGTTTACATCAGAGTACAATGTAAAGTAAGACATCAACTGCCAGATGCCCTTTTCATCAACTTCCAACTGAATTTACTTCTGTTTAGAAAAAAAGTAATATTTGTCTCTCTCTTTTTTCTTTGTTTCCTACGTTAATACTGCATGAAAATCATGGGACTAACTTCATGAGGACAATAATTGTGATTGTGATTGTGATGTGTGCGACTCACCCTCCTTCAGATGTAGAGTGTGACGGCTGCTAGAAGCCTTCTCTGTCGTGTGTCCTCTGGAGTCTTAAACAGGGTCTAATGTCACCGGAGTCCCCGTGTACAGTGTCAGGGTCTCGCCTCCGATCTGCTTTCACCCAGACCTTAAAAACACTGGTGGAGAAGTTGCCATACTTTTATCAATGTTGCTACAGTCACGTCAGCTCGATCAACACTCCAAAGAATGTTGTTGTTATTTTTTTTTTTTTCCTGACCTGGTTCAGCCACATCTGACCCAGGGACTCGTTCCTCCGTTTCCTTGCGGGGGCCGCAGGCGCCTGCGGCTCTCATTCGTGATGTCCTCCTCTTTGGATCTGGTGATGCGTCCTGCCTTAGCCACCTCAAAAATGCCCTTACTTCGACAAAACTCCAATCACAAGTGCCGGAATGTCTTGCCAAGCCATGCCCGCTGCTTCCCTGGTGGGATGTCTTAACTGCAACACCGCCTCCATCTCTTCGCGTCTCGGTGGCTCTTCCTCGCTGTCGCTCAGGCATGCGGCTCATCTCCTCCTCTTTGCACGAGCTTCGTCATCCGTTCTTCAGGGTTCTGTAAATTTATTTGTGCGTGACGAATCTCACCTCCACCCTCACAGCTATCTTACCTGGTATTAAACCCACTCTTTAACTCTTGATTTATGACTGAATTAGTGTTGCTTTTACTTCTCCAACCAACATGGGATTTTTTTTTTTTTTTTTTTTTTTTTTAATTTAAATTTTATGGAGGCGGTAAGAATGGTCCCAAAAGGGATTCTGGGGGGGTCGGTAGAATCAGCTTTGGTCTTTGCTCACTTATTTAAACTAGAGAATTCATGAATGTCTTCGGTAGGCTGCTTTGGCCTGCCCGTCTTCAGTTGGATAAATAAATATTGAATAATGATCAGTAAATGATGTTATTGTTGCGTTATCGCAATTGTTAAGAATACAAAATAACATGTATCATTGGTGCCTGATTGTAGCTACATTTTGCTTTTTCTGCCTTTCATTTTTAATCTGTGGATAAATTCGTATTTTAATTAAAAATCTCAAAAATGAAGATGGTTACTTGTGTCGAAGCTTTGAAAATGTGTAATTTTTTCCCCCTTTCATCGTTTCATTCTCTTATTTTAAACAGGGTGCAGCAAAAAAGATGAAAATATTATCTTTTGATGTTGTGACGTCAGTTTATTTGGCGAATAATTAAGGTCAAATGAAAAACAATTCAAGTTATGAATCATGTGATTTGGGCGTAATATCTATATTCCTCCGATGTGATGTCACGTCAAAACACTTAAAGCAGTTTCTGGAAAAACTCTGGTCCTCCTTTGTGCTGACAGGAATCTCTTGGCGCTGCTTTCTGCATCAGGAAACTTCTTTGTGCAGTGAAATCAGGAAATGGTTTTGATTTGTCACGCTCAGAACTTCCTTCTGAGAGCTCAACAACAAACTCTGTTGAATTAAAATAAAAATAAAAAATTCAGCAAATCCCCAAACTATACTACGTGCCTATAAAATCTTTTTTTTAATTTTTTGCAAGTTCACATATGCAAGATTTCATTATCATTCTTGCAACATTAAATTAATTGTAAAGAAAATGAATGTTGGCCTATGAGTGACCTCAAATCAAACCAATATAACAGGTAACGGGAGAATAGAATAGTTAATAACGCGTGTGTCTAGCCTGTCACCGCTTTGAAATAACTGGAAGTTGTGTTTTTGATGGGAATATTAGGGGAATTCTTGACGTTTTTGCCTTTTGATGGGAATATCAGGGGAATTCTTGACACTTTTGCTTTCTTTTGACTTGCCTAAAGATCACGTGACAGAGAAGGGCCACTCAGGTCACTTCCTTCTTCCGTATATGGTCTTTCCCGGAAACGCCGTTGCCGTGACGCTGTTTCCACACGGCTGTTCTTTTTGTCCGTGTTCAGCGTGGAAGACCCGCCCACTGACGCACCGCGGAGGCAGAAACCGATATCAGCTGCACAAACAGTTGAACTGACAGATACTCAAGTTTCCCTCCAGCAGCAGCATCAAAAACACACACACACACACACACACACACACACACACACACTCCTTCACACACTCGCTTTAAAAATGGGATTTCTTCTTACCAAGATGTTGGCTGTGTTTGGAGACAGAGGTAAGACTGACAAATTTCACAGCTTTTAATGATCTATGTTACTTTATGAGAGTTTTGAGTATGTAAAATTCACATGTTAAAAACAACAACAACAACAACAATTAGAACACAGATAGGAATAAGAATAAACCCACGTAAATAGAAATGTAAATCTATATCTAACCAATCATAGTAGTTTAATGTGTAATTCCATGAACTTTTACTGACTTGTGTTAAACCTAACTCATATATGCTGTGATGTAACCCTCTATCAGTCTAATCTCTGTGTCCTTTCCTCCTATAATCTAACTCCAGGTTGCTTCAATGATTACACCTGCTAATTTGAAACTTGACTCCCTTTTTCTTCAGAACACAAAGTCGTCATTGTGGGTTTGGACAATGCTGGAAAGACAACCATCCTGTACCAGTTGTAAGTGGACTTCTGGAGTTGGGAAAGTCTTCTTTATGTTGGTGCTGCTTTATGTTATAATGTTTTCTTTCCGCGTTGACAGCCTGACAAAAGAAGCTGTCCACACGTCGCCCACCATCGGAAGCAATGTTGAGCAGATCACCGTGCGCAAAACGCACTTTTTGGTTTGGGATATCGGAGGGCAGGAGAGCCTTCGGGCCAGCTGGTACTCTTACTACTGCAACACAGAGGTACCACAACACATTTTAAAGCCACCTCGCCTACTCTGTGTCCTCAAATGAACCCGCTTGATGTTGATAAAGTTTCATAGTTGGTCAAGAACTCGCCACAGCAGTGCTGACCGATCTCAATCTTTCAGATTGTCATCCTGGTGGTGGACAGCACCGACCGCGAACGCCTCAGTCTGACCAAAGAGGAGCTTCATCGAATGCTCTCGCACGAGGTACAAACAGCTCATCTGTTGGCTCCAGTTTACGATTCAGACTTTGTGCTTTCACTGCCAATCACATCCTTATCTCGCGCAAGACGACAAATGGGCCGGTTTGATTGAACTGAGCTGAACTCGAGAATACAAAGACTGTTGTTGCCAGGCGCACAGAAAAACGCAAAGTAAGCATGCAGCCGCACATCGAGACCTAACCACGCAGCAGAAAACCGCAGTGCAGGTTAAACCTATGGCGTCTAATCAGTTTTTTTTGCAAATATTGTAGTTTACTGGTTCCATTCTGGAATCAAAGAAGTGACAGTTTCTTATATAATGCAAATTTAGTTTTATGTGTAAGTTTACACATATATTTGGGGGAGTTTCTATACAGTAACACTGATAGACATGTTGTTCATATGACGTACAGCCGTGACAGAACAAGGAAGTTTCACTTCAGCCTGAGTCAGCACGTCGACACGTGTTTAAATATTCCACTTAGATTGCACTTCTGTGTCGGAGTTTTGGGGAGTTTTCTGTTTCCTTTTTGCATCAATTGCGCAGAAAGCATCATGGGCGTGTTCTCTGGCTTGAATTTAGGACCTTCAGAAGGCGGCCATTCTCGTCTTGGCCAACAAACAGGATGTGAAAGGTTCCATGACGGCGGCGGAGATCTCCCAGTGTCTCACACTCAACAACATCACAACACACCCATGGCACGTACAAGGCTGCTGCGCACTGACGGGAGAAGGGTGAGTTGAACACACACACCTCACACACTCTGCTCTGTGTGACATCACCGCTGACGTAGCGTCCACCCGCCGTTTTTTTTGTCTACCCCCAGTTTACCTGCCAGTCTGGACTGGATGAAGGCCCAGGTTGTTACAAACTAGAGCTCCGCTGCAGCAGCACCAACTTTCCTCAGAACTAAACCGACCTCACGTGGCGCTGTTGGGATGTGGACCGTGTTTGGGTGTTCCGATCCTCCGAAACCGTCCCTCTCGCCATGGACTTAACTGGCTGTCAGCCGAGTTGCTCAGCCTCATGGGAAATTTTGACGATCTCAAAGTTCGGACACAGAAAAGTATTCCTATTCCGAGGGTCCATGGAAGCCTCATAGTTTCATATTCTGTTGTGTTAGTGCTGTGCTCCGTCATACGCTACCTAACGGGTCGTGTAGCATTCCAATTCTTGTGTCCTTACTCGGCTTTGAAGTCACAGTGAACTGCCTCTCATTCATGAAATGAAAAATACTTTTAACCAGATCAGCAATCTGATCACATTACACTAAATCACAGAAGGTCGTTTTGTTCTTGTTTTAATTTAAATCAGGATCGCATTTTGATCTTTGCTGATTAATTGCTTCAGCATTTGCACTAAAGAGAACACAATTACAAGCTCAGTTTATTAGCTCTTGGTTAAATGCTCCTGTCATTGACAGTGTTTACAAGATTATAGCACCTGTGACTGTTAGAATTCAAATCTGCTGTTAAACACAGGACACATTTGGTCTATTACTGTATTTTCTATTTTTTCTAAAACAAAGAGCTTGTAATTTTTTTTTTTACCACAATATGAAAGGAGCTAGCCTCTAAATAATGCTAATAGTATTTAATGTAAATAATGTATTGTTTATTTTTTTGAATAAATATTATTTTCAGTGTTCACTTGTCCTGTTAAAGCAGGTGCTGTTGTTTCTGTTTCAACACTACACTGGTGAATAAGAAACAAAAACAAAAAGTAGGCGATTTTCAACACTTAGTACTGCTTTTAAAGAAAATGAGCGTTTGAGGGGGCATCCGGATTTGAACCGGAGACCTCTTGATCTGCAGTCAAATGCTCTACCACTGAGCTATACCCCCGCGCTGCGAACAGGCAGCGGAATATATAGCCTTATCGAACTGGTAACTTCACATACAATTATTTCATTTTACATATAAAATGAGATATTCACTACCATGAAATAGAAATATGACAATAATAAGAGTCAGCCTCGATGTGTTACTCCCAGTAGCGTAATGTTGAGACAGTGACGACCGCTGGTTAATTAACAGCAAAATACCGCCCCCTAGTGGTAGAGTTGTGCGTTTTATAAATCGGCGCCTTTAAGTTGATTTCATTATTTATATTTTACATTCGCAATAGTCTCACACATACATTATAAATATGTATATAAAAGTCAGACTTCTACTAAACGTATTACCTTTTGAATAGCAAGCGTTGAGAAAAGATATGAGCATCTAGGTCACGTTCTCAGTGTGTTTGAGACTTATTTTACATGCATGTAAAAGCCTACTGAAGTGAACTGTGAGTCAATAAGAAGGATTTAAATTTATATTTTTCGCGATATGGCATTAAATTAATTTATATTATTGCTCTGCCAAAAACTTTGTAAATGCTGGAACTTAAGACACAAAGCCTTGACTGCAATATTCTACAGTTCAAACGGGGAATTTTACATTTTTATCTTTGATTAATCGACTGACAAGTGTGTTTATAGAATCTGTGGATTAATGAGCAAGCTTCTTGCTAAAGTGGTATAATGTGATGGATGATTCTTCTAACTCTTAACTCGGTGAAGTTAAAATGTTCCAGCTGTGTTGATGACCTGTCTGCATGTTTATACGGTCACGTGATGTTCTGGTCTTCCTCGTCCTTGAAAGATACATGCAATTTCACATTCCATGGGCTGGGGTGCATGCTCTTTATCTCCCACATTGCACCAGGGCTGCAGGGAAAGTGCTATTGTTCAGTGTAAAAATAAATATCACATATTAGGATCATCTGAAGTGCATGACAAAATCAGCTCCAAACCAAACTTCAATATGCCCTTCTGTAACTTTCCTTCATTCCTCGGCGTGAACTCAATAAGTGAATCATCTTGATTTTTCAAAAACATGAGACCTAAAGTAAACAAGGACTTGCTGCTTAACAACGTTAATTGTGCTGACAAGGCGCAGATTGTTTTTTCAGCTCTGGTCCAGTAAACATCTATCTGTGCTTACTGAGACACACTGCTTGTAAAGCTTCCCTTTGTCTGTTTTATATGATTTCATAAACATCCAAACTGGAAATCAAACTGTGATTCCGACAATTTCCAGTTGTTGCCAAGAAAGAATGATTTGTGGCCTCCTAAACACATACTTTTAGGCCCTACACACTCAGAATGATGTAAGAGGGATTACCCTTAGTTCCAAACATAAGAATTCACTGTCATTTTTGAGAAAGGAAAAAAGACTTACCCCCTTTAAAAGGTGCAAACAATCTCCCCCCTCCTGCTCCACAGCCTCATCAGCAGAACCTTGTATCGTTGTGATTGTCATGGCAACGTGCGATCAGCAACAAGGAGGAGAGAGGAGAGGGTGTAGTTAGCGGTTGGGAGGTGTGTGTGCGCAGACAGCCTGGAAGTGGGATTCAGAGAGAGCAGCTTCACTTGCTAAAGAGGAGCAGAAACCAAACTTGTGCTGGGTGTTTCAGGGGCCACCATGTGTTTCAGTTTAGTGCTAATTTTTCTTGCACACGCGGCGCTGACAGGAGTTTGGACTGATCAGCAAACAGGTGAGCCGTGTTTGTTCTCCCTGTGAGCATATATCTCTCCGGCCGTGTGCAGTTTTTAATCTTCTGCTCCGTTTTGTGTCTAAAACCTTCTGCAAGTGTCTGTTCTTTTAACCTAAAGAAGCTGCTCCTGACACTTGTCCTGTTGCCAAGTGTTTGCTGCTTTATTTTAACCTGCTGCAAACCACAAAACTTTGGTGAGAGTAGCAAGCAGCCACGCTGTGACCTTTTTGTTTTATGTGAAAATGAGTGACCCACTTTCCAATCAAAAAATACATATCCCGTTCCACAAGCATGCCTTTGAAACAACCACAAGGCGTCCGTCTCAGGTTTAAAATTAAATCCTGGCTTTGTTTGTGCTCTTGCCTCCAAGTGCAATGGTGACTTTCCTTATTTTACATGTTTTTGTAATGCTGCACTTTATCTGCTTCGGGTTGTTTGGTCCATTTGGCAGGTCAGAGGACGACAGTATGCATTTTCAGACATTGGTGCAATCTCTTAGAGGCTATTCTGGATTAAATCTAGTCTAGACAAATTCACGTGTTGGAAGAGGAGCCAAACAATTTCAAACTGACTAAACTTGCACAGCTTTAAAAACTTTAAAAAAACAACATTTTTTCACCCAATGTCCTTAAGTGCTGTCCAAGAATTGGCTTTCTTTCCAAAATAGGGAGCAGATTTATCACGTGCATTGTCCCTGCAACTCCTCTCTTGCCTCCACACTCATCCCATCAGTAATCTATCATCCAAATCAGCTGTTTAAAATTAATTCCACACACACACACACACACACACATCAGAAAAAATAACCCCCTTTTTTGAGTTCAAGAGATGTGTTGCTGCAGGACTTACAGATGTCCTTGTGAACAAAGTTTCAGTCTCCAACCATCTGAAGAGAACGCTTCATAAACACCACAAAACTGCTTCCTGACACACTGGAGATCAGCAAACATGAGAGCAGTCGGAGCCAAAAATCTTGTTTTGTAAAAAGATTATTGGATGTTATTGTCTGCGGATCCCCAGATGGCCTTTATTTCACGGGGGGGGATGTGAGTTATAACTTGAGCTAGCAACCCCATGTTAGGAAAAGAAGACAAAATATAAGGAAAAGCAATAGGAGGGTGTATTTTTTAATTTATGTAGTATTATGGAGTGGGGAAATCTCCACCAATTCACATGGGGACATGTTGATGGCTTCCTTGCAGGATTAGACTTTGCTGGACCTCGTTTTGGGATTTCTATAAATGAAATTAGCCAGATTTTATTAACAGTTATGCTTTTATAATGAGGCTCCTCTCAAAACATGGATATCAGTATATCCGTTTGGAAATTGTATGTCAGCAGGCTAATTACGAGCCAGAATATGAAGAGATTTACCATCATTTCAGCTTTCCAAGTATTTCACAATGGATGAGCTGGTCAGTTAAATATGCGTTCCTGTTCTGAAGAAAATCGTTCTCGGCCCTGAGTGGCTTCATTAGAAGATGGATCATCGTGCCGTGACCCCAGAGCTCCGTGACGCACCTCAAAATGAACTTTTCGTGTATATTTTGGGTGATGTCGGGCAGATGGTGCCAGCGCCTCCAGCCTCCAGCAGGAAGGGCGTGTTTTCGTGCAGACCGCTCACGGAAAAAGGCAGCAAAATATCATGGTTTGGTAGCTGGGGCAGAGGTCACTTTGCTGTCCAGAACATCTGTCTTTTCATTCCCTGGGCATAAAGACTGACTTCTCTCATGAAAGAACCAGAGAAATCCATTTAATAGCTCAGATGAATCATTTATAGCTAGGTATTATTTACAGTAACATTTTATTAAAAATGAATAAATTCAAAACAAATGTTGACAATTTTTTTCTAAAAACATTTAGTCTGCATTGAATTTCATATTAATGGTCCAAAAACTGTTTTTACCATTCCAGTCTAGCTACTGTATCTTTCTATTTGTTTTTCATTGTGAAAATATTAGGCATAAATGATTTTATTCGACACAAGCAGAGCTTAGGAGCCAAAATATTTCATATGTTAACGATCATTTTGTCAGTTTCTCCAGGAGCTCCTGATTCACTTCAGAGCTTCATTCTTTCTCCCACCACTCAGATACCACAGCAGGGCGGATCTCTGTGATCGACCATCACAGAAGTTCCACCAGTCCAGCCTTCTCCTCCCACTCAGGAGCTGCCCGGGTGGTGGATGACACAACTGATGGACTTAAGACAGAAATCCTCACTTAACCTTTCTATCGCAAATTATTCTAAGTGTTTGAATTTGTTTATGGATAGATATGTTTCGGGAGGTTGGTTCTGTCAAAAACAGAATGGATGCTTCGTCTCCACATGTGTCCATTTTAGGATCAGGGAGGAGTATTGTAATGTAATGAGGTTCTGGTGGAGAACGTTAATTCCCAAGTGAGCTACGCCCAATCCCCTGGTGAAGACATGTGAACTCTTCTTTCTTAAAGATGCACACCAGAATCCCCCCTTTAGTTTCTCCAAACAGATGAGACCATGCTGAAGGCCCAGCATTAAGGTTTACACACACACACACACGCCAGGTGTAAAGGGAAACCGGGTGTTTTAATGACCAACAGCTCCTCTATCGCAGCCATTTTGACCAGCAATGATATCAAAGGTGCAAACTAGCCAGGTTAACTCGTCTGTTGCCTTAATAAACTTTAATAACTTTACCATCGCAGAACAACTTTGGACCTTTCCACACTTGACAAAACAGCTGTTATTTTATAACCATATTAGTAAGGAAATCAGAACTTTTGCTTGGAAACAATTAAATAAAAACATTTTAAGCGTCGAGTTGACGCTGAAAGGGGCGGGGCCATCGATGCTAACGCGAGGTAGCTAGCGCTAGCCCGACCTGGCTACCTGGCAAATTAACAGAGGCGGTAAAAGCCGATAAAGGTGTGTTTGAGCTTGGGCGTTCTAACCGAACACTGGGAGAACCGGTAGAGTCACCATGCTCAGTTTTGCTCTGTTCAGTCCTCGGTGATCCCGACAATGAAGACACCGGAGCGGCAGAGACTAACTCTTTGCGGCAGCCAGGCTGACCACAATGGGCTCTCGGTGTTTCTGAGGGGGGGGCGAACACGACGGAGTGATTATCTTGGCTTTTTTAGTCCGTGAACCGAGACTTCCAAGACTCCCTGTAGTTTCCTGAAAGCCAGACAAAAACAGCAAACGCCGAGTACAAGGAGCCAGTGTGACTTAGGGTTAGGTGAGACACTCCGCGGGGGTGAAGGGGTAACGTCGGGGTTATTTATAGGTTGGGATAGTGACGTCACGTCTCTACTGTTACCATAATGGTCCTAAAAAGACCGCACGACCAAGCAACACCGTAATGTTCTGGGGTTTTTTCTTTAATATCTATTTTTTATTTTGTTTTGTGCCAAAGATGGTTAGATGGATTGAGCCCAGTCTAACTGTATTTTCCTGTCCATTTAAAAATCTACAAGTAACAACAATTCCATTTTTACAATCAATATTTAATCCCAATATTCTCATGCAGCGAAATAAAATGAACCTTTATTGTCAACAAGGACTCTGGTTTACAAGATGGAGAAACCATGAAAACACCTAAACAAGCAAACTGTACCTACAGCAGTTTGTTTTACAACAGGTGTGTGTATATTTTGTAGAAGGTGTGTGTATATTTTGTAGAAGCTGACACTTCATTATTAGTATAACTGAATATCCTGTGTTTTATTTATTTTATTTTTTTCAGGACTTTTTTGTTAGCAGGAGTTTCACTCAAAGAAATGAAAACAACACGATGCAAATATATAATTTGAAATATTAGCTGGTTTGCTTCTCTTGGTGAAAAGGAAGAAAACCTAGTCAATACTAACCTGACTGGTTGTATCGGCCAGGCGACTGGTACAGTGTGATCTCACAGCCGCTTGAGAAGCAAAGTGGAGGCGACGGTCATTCCGTCAGACCACAGGGGACGTCTTCAGGCCATGCCAGGTTAAGCAGGGCAGCTCCGGGTAGAGGATTAACTATCAACACCCTGCTTGACAACATGACAAGCACAGTGGTAAATATCGCATCACGGTTTTCCTCAAGGCACTTTGACATCTGTTTGTTTTAGTTGGGCTCACAACCTGTCATTTTGCTGCCCTGATGTCAGCAGATGAGACATTATAACCTCTGATTTTCCCTGTTTACATCTTGGAAGGAGGACTCTGGCAAGTATTACACATGGCGTAGCTTTGGCCCAGAAGACCCACGCACACAGGAGCTGTGGGTGGACATGGCGGATTTACGACGCGCTCACGTCCGAGTCCACGGAATTCTGTCAAATTCATACAAACAGGCTGCAGTAGGTCAAGGAATCAAGAGGTCAATTTAAAGTTCTGTTTTTAAAATGTCTAATTCTGTCCCTCTGTGCTGCCGTTGCAGAGGGTCGCCCTGTCTTTTGACTTCCCTTTTTATGGACATTACCTGAGGCAGGTTACCATAGCAACGGGAGGTATGATTCTGATCTTGTAACAGATGCTGAACTGACTTTACCAGCAAAAGTCTTGAGCTATTCTGTAAATGATCGGAAAGTGTTAGATGTTTTTCCATCTGGTCATTACTCCTCCCAGGGTTCATTTTCACCGGTGACATCACTCACCACATGCTGACGACAACGCAGTACATCGCTCCACTAATGGCCAACTTTGACCCCAGCTACTCCAAAGACTCTACTGTGCAGTACTTAGATGATGGTATGACGTCTGCACGCGTCCTCCATCCTCCTGATGTCTGAGCGGTCTAAATGAGTGCTGTCTGGCCTCAGGGGAGGTGTTTGTGGTCCAGTGGGAGCGGGTCAGACTCTCAGGGAAAGAGTCCGACGGTGCCTTTACGTTCCAGGCCGCCCTGCACAAAACAGGGACCATCACTTTCGGCTACAGAGAGGTCAGACTCTGTCCTCCATTTGCTTCCTCCTCATTGCTGCGAAAACCTGTGATTCCTCTTTTTGCCCATATTTCAGATGCCTTTATCCCTGGATGTGATTAGTTCTGCCGAGCATTCCGTGAAGGTTGGTTTGTCCGACGCCTTCATGATCACCACATCTTCTTCTGAAATCCCAGGTCAGCGCTCATGTCAGTGATTAAAAGCTTAGTCTTTGCAGGGTGAAAACTAAACTCAACATTGTGGAACTTGTGTCAGAGACCCAGCAAAGAACTATTTATGAGTACCACCGGGTTGAACCGGACACGGCGAAGATCACCAGCCACTCTGCTGTTGAGTTCAGCGCTCTGCCCAGTAAGCTTTAATGGGAAAACATCAGTTTCAACCTCTCTGTGGTTGATGATGTCATTGTGGCTCACGCTCCGCCCTGTCTGTCTGCTCAGCCTGTCTTCAGCACCATAACTGTGACCTCTGCCTCTCCTCCAACCAAACCTCTGGCTGCAGCTGGTGCCATGTTCTCCAGAGGTGCGTGGGTCACCCAAACACTGATGCAGAACGCCTGAAACTTACAGCATCCTGTGTCTTCTAGGTGTTCGGATGGCATGGATCGACACACACAAGATTGGCTGGACTTTGACTGTTCAGACCAGGTGTGACTGGAAATCCAGGGTAAACATCTGGCTAAGTTTGCACCCAGTGCTTATAATTCTTCTCCATTATTCACGGGCAGAGCAAAAATGAAACCTGCGACGAGTACGCCAGCGAGGACAGCTCCACCGTCTACCCGGTAACAGAGGGGATGGAGGGTACGACTCCTCAGTTAAACAGCTGTGATGAGGGTGAGGCTGACTCATACTTTTACACGCATCATTAAATATCATTAAAATTTTAATATTAATGAAAAATATCCTTTTTGGCATTTCAGATGACTCCAAAAATCAAATATTTAAGACCAGTAACGGTGGGTTAAGAGTTTGTGGTTCAATTGCATGAGAGTGTGTGTTTGACATGATTCAATATGACATCTGTCTTCCATGCAGAGGTGTGGACAGATTCTTCACCCAGTGACACGTTTGGCAGCACAGGAGTGATAGCGGGCGTAGCAGCCGCGTTGGTTCTGCTCCTGGCTCTGATTGTTGTAGCTCTTTACATCAACTATCGGTCCTCATCTGTGTCCACGTTGTACCTGTTTCAGGTGAGCACCAGACTGTCTACATCGACCAGATATCAGCATATTGTGTTTTTATTTTAACACCCAGCATTTTTTCCCCCCACCGTCCTTGTCATTTAGCGACGCAAGAACCATTGGCCTTCCTGGAAGTTTCAGAAGCAACAGCCTGGTTACTCAGAGGTGGAGGAAGGCCAAGAAAAAGAACGTATTGTTGAAACTGGGACTCGCTGAAGACAAGGATGGAAATTTAGATCAACTTTTTTTTTTTAGAAGATTTCTACAAGTATTTGTATTTCTGAAAACATGGATTTCTAGTTCCCATAAATGGTAGATTCCTTTTTCAAAATAAGATGTTCCAAATCACACTGCAAAAGAATGATTTCACTCAGATTTCACTTCTGCGGGAGAGGTGGTGGTTAAATACTTTTAACTGACTGCATTCAATGTCCAGTGCATGCCAGAATGTTAAAAAGTAAAAGATGTCAGCGTGCACCTTAAAAAAAAAGGAAAAAAAGAAAAGAAAAACTGCTTATTTTGTTGGTGAGATTTGAATTTCAAGTTTCATTTAATACCTGAACATTCTTATATATATTTTATCTGAATTATTGATTCAGGCTTACAAATGCAGAACGTCAGATGCTCAATTCACCTGTGATCTGTTTTTTTTTTCTTTATTACAAATCATAATATTCTAAAACGAAATAAGTGAAAATGTGTTGATCGTGGCCTCTATTGTGTTTTCTTGTGATATCATTTTACGTGTAAATCACGAGTTTTTCTACCTTTTGTGCACTCTTTACGACCCTGACTGGGAACGTAAAAATAGACTAATTAGAAAAAAAAAAAAAAAAAAAAAAAAGTCTAATGGATCAAAAGAAAAAGAAAAAGTCGAGTTTGCGGGTGCTGCAGTGTGCGTCTTCTGCCAGCAGGTGTCACCCTAATCAAATATATGATGCAGGCGCCAAGTAGGACGTGGCAGACGTGTACAAATGTTATCTGAGATGACTGGACTGATAAAATCCCCTTCAAGATTTTGGGGGAAATGTGATCATGCGAGTTTGCAGCAGAGTAGCCCTCTGACGGGACGAGGACAGATAAGTTGCAGATGCACAGACGTGGATCTCGGTTCCTTCACAGATGCTCACAGAGGTTGTTGTTCCGTTTAGGAGCAATTCTCAAGTAATCGAGGCCTCATTAAATACAGCGGTGGTGCAGATGTTCCAAGTATAGTTATGAAATGACACTTTGAAGTAAAAAAACAAAAACAAAAAACAGAAGCACCCTGGCCGCCGCTTCCTTCTCTGCACGGGAGCGCGCAGTGGGCATCGGGGGCGCGAGCGGGGGGAGGCGGCGGCGCGCTTTCCGTGTCTGGGTAGCGGACTGACAGCCAGCTGTGCGGCGGCTACAACGACAACAACAGCCTCCTGGATTTGCTTCATACATGCCACTGGGCACAATCGTTGACCGTAGCTAGTGTTTTTCCCGAAGTGGTTATTCGGCTACGACCAGAACATTCAGCGGTTTCCCTGCAAACTAGCCCGAAGAGCATTCCTCCAACATGAATCCGACGTGTAGCAGATGTAATCGAATCGTTTACCCCACGGAAAAAGTGAATTGTCTGGACAAGGTAAGGGCGCTGTAGGATAATTATACCGCTATTTTATCTCATTGTGTGTTAGTTTAATACCGCCTGCTCTTTTCTAGTGTGAACTGTGCTGGTTTCTCTCGTAAAATCGCACCTTTCCCCTTTTTTTTTGCCCTGAATGAATCGAACAGCCCGACAGGACAGGTATTTCGCTAGCAAAGGCAGGCTAACAGCTAGCTTAACGTCTTGAAGGCAATGGCTCGCTATCGCGGGCAGGAAGCCATCCTACACCTTACCGTGCGACCGTCGTGTCTTTAAAACACATACAGAAACAGAAGCTAAAGTATTTTTTTGGTGTAGGTGAAACCTTGAGCCAGAAAACACCTCACGCCATCGCCTCACAAAGCCTTTGACAGGCTCGGGCCTCCCTGGCACCGCTGCTCCGGAGAAAATGGGCTGAAATGTAAGATTAGCCTTCGATTCCCCCCCCTCCCTCCTCTGGTTGGGGATTAAACTTTGATTAATGTAGTCTTAAAATACAGTGGAGGAATTCAGGGTAATTCTGGAGCCACGTTCAAGAATTTTGGTGGACGCCGTTGAGGACAGCGTGGACACGTCCGTGTCCAATTCTCTGGCTAATCCGAGTCAGGATTGATTAGTGGAACCAGCTCCATTCGGTTGTCAGTCAAAAGAACTCATCTAATCTGAGCGAGGGTGATAAGCTCATCAATTTTGACCCCGGAGATCCAGTCGGGAGCAACAGTTGGGGCAAACAGCGCAGGTTTGGACGCGACGCCTTAAATTCCACCATTAACACCAGAATTCTGCCACTTTTCTGTGGGATCAAACACGCGTTTGTCACTGACCGGCCCGGTGGGTGGGGTCCGTGTTTGCCATATGGATAGCGGTGTACTGGTTGCTACAAAGGCAGCTTGGGTATGCAGATAATTTTACTAATGGATCCCTGGAAGGTATAGAAAATCAGTCCCTGTGGGGGCCTGCTCATTATCTGTTAAGACTGATAGTAGGTGAAAATGAAGACACAAAGCAGCTTATTTGTAGTTGCATCATTTCCTGATAACGTGGCTTGCACAGAGTGCTTCTGACTGGGTGGTGGTGGTGGTGGTGGTGGGGGTCTAAATAATGAAATAAATAATGCCAGGAGGTTGGTATTGATGATAACCAAATTGCCACAAGTGCATTCTGAGTTGCAACCTGGCCTGCAGTTGTATGCATTCCAGCAGACGCTCTGATCAAACATGCTCCGTCAGAGGTCTGTTCTCCACCCCCTCCACCCCGCTCTGAAATGAGCACAGGAAAGCAGTTTGCCGTCTGCCTCGGTGCCATTCTACATCAGCTCTCAAGCCTTCAGGCACACCAAAACCACTTCGCCTTTCTGCGTACTGCACACACACACCCACACACACACACACACACACACCACCACCACCACCTTCTCAGTCTGGGTTAATCAGCTGAGGGGACATGTGTGGTAGGTTTGTCCATATATCCACACGGGTGCAGTGTCAAGCACACCTTTACCTGCTGGAATGGCTCCTCTGTGGCGAAAGTGAAACACAAAGACTTGTTTTTCTGTTGGCTTCGGCAGGGCTGGGCCCAGCCGAGGGAACAGGCAGTCGAGGAAAGGCAGGAAGTGAATTCATTCAGTGTTGGCGGTTTTCACTTGTCGTTTGTTACTAAAAATGCTTGTTTAGACCTGTGTTCTTTTTCTTAACGGGGCTACTTGTAAGTGTTGTTTTCCTGGTATACAGTATTTCTAAAATCTAATGTTGACTAAAAAAAGAAAAAAAAATTAAACATGTTCTTGAACAGGAAAGGTGGGAGCCCTAAGTGCAACTCCACTTTGTAGATTATAATGTTTTTATGCTAAAGTGGGCCCAGTTCAGATGCAGAATTCTATTTTATTTTAACTTTGAGTTGTGCAATAATAATCAGGCATTTCAGCAGACAGGAATTGTGTGTTTGTCCAGGTAAATGAAGAGATTGGTGGGGAGTGTTTAAAAGAGGAGTCTTCTGGAAACGCAGTTGGAACGTCCTTGTCCTTATTTCATCTTTGCAGCCACATATGTCTTATTGGAAATGTATCCAGTTTTCATGCTACACGTGTTCAGCAAAGAAATAGTGCCATAGTGTGTGTATTAGGCGCGTGTAGCACAGCTAGTTTTTGGATTTTCAGGCTCTTACTCTCTGCCAGTGCTAGAGGAACTCGTCTGCCACCTTGCCTATATTTAGCCGCATCATTCTGAGCTGATTCATGTTGCCCAAATGCAAAAGGTGAGGAATCTGTCCAGCCGACATTATTCACATCCCCTGTGATGACTCACAGTCACAAACACATTACAGTCATAATCACCTGAGTTGTTGACTCAGCAGTAAAGAGTGAGCGCGTTTATGCCTTTTATTGGTAGAATGGATGCTCTTCTTCTACCTTTTGTATTGGACTACCGGTGGACATGGAAGAGTCCAGCATAGTTCCTCCCAAAAGCTCTCAGCTCTAGTTTAATGAATAACGTCAGGTAGGCTAATAATAAACCAGCATGTTTAATGAGGTAGTTTGCTGTCTGAGCTAAAACCAGTTTTGGGACACCGTGTCCCGACACATCTGAACTCTTCTTTGCCGCGTGGATGTGCTGCTCTGATGGCCTCGCCCTAGCGGGAGTCACAGGGTCAGATTTGATGAAACTCTTGCTTTTAATAAATATTTGACTTATTAGACATTTACAGCCTCATAAAAAAATGTGATAAGGCGACAACGGCCCGTTAACTTTTTTGCAGCTATCAAGAATGAGATGACGTTATGTATCTGGATTTATGTTTCAGACAAAGGTCATCTGGAGTCAGCGTTTGCTGCGGCGAGCCATCACTTCCTGTGTTTGGTAGCTGCAGGTGCCATTCTCAGTTCATTTGGTAGTTTTCTCCGGTTTCTACACTGAAATCTCTCTGTTATGATGAGCAAATCATAAATGTATTGTTTAATCTATGCTTTTCTGTGACCCCTCGCAGCTGAGTGACTGCTCAGGTTTCATGCGAATGCTCAGATCTGATCAGATTTTAGTGAATTATTTGATTCTACGCCTGAATTGAAGATGTCCGTGCACGTCTTTCAAAGGTCTGACGGCTTCCTGGGTCACTCCGGGGTTTTATTTTCAATTTTGAGCGTGACTGACTGTTTCTGCTTTAGATCCCCGCTGACACACTCGTGCACTGACACATATAACCTACATACAGTAGGACACACAGACACACACAGCCGGCCTCTGAGCTGCGCTCCTGCAATGACCCGCTGCTGTTTTTGCCTTAATGGATATTTCATTTCTGTCCTCTCTGTCTCTGCTTCAGTGAGACCTCTCTAAGTTCCCGCATCATTGCAAAAGAGTAGCTGTTCACATCTCCCTGCATGCCGTTACCGCCCGTCCTCTATGAAAGAAGCCGTGCCCCCTCCTGATGCAACCACGCCTGTTTGTTGTTGCTCCATTAAAGATCTTTACCAAACACTCCAAGGATAATGGTGAAAGGTGACGAGGATGGACTCTTTTAAAACGTGGGTCGGTTTGGAGAGACTTAAGTGTGGATTTAAGGTCAATATTTACTCGGCGTGTCAAGGTCCGAGGTTCAGCTGACAGTTGGAACGCTCATCCAGCAGCGTTTGTGTTGGATCTCTGCATGTGGGTCACGTGCTGTTAGTTTGTCCCTCAGAGAGGAGGACAAAGGTTTACTAACACACCACCACCGAACGCAAAAGAAAATGAAGGTTAACAGCTGCGAACCAGAGGAAGGAGATCCGTCTGCGCCGCACCGATGTCGGCGAAGGATAGAACTTTGCTGAACAATGAGGGGGGGTCAGTTTAAAGAGTAACTTAGTTGCTGCTGTGGGTTTTGGCAGCCTGTTTGGTCACAGATCACTGCTCACCATTGTTGCGGCTATTCTTTAATATAATTTTGAGACACCCACCTTCCTGCTGTCAACACATCTGAGCCTGGGTGGTCTCCTACAGCCGGACACAACAGGCGTGACTGGCCGTGTGGTTTGATACCAGACGGGATTCTGTCTTCTGTCCGTCTGAGGCCCCGACTCAACTGTTCTGTTGATTTCTTACCGTCATTTCATCCCTGTTGTCTGTATGTCTGAGCGCGCACGTGGACAGAAAGGGGGCCTTTCCCTGCGTTGTGCAGAGGTAGATTGTAAGGAAATCCTGCTGTACTTGGACTTGTAGCCACACTGTCATCCATCATTTCTGTTTGTTTGGAAGATTTGTGCTTTGTGTGTGGGCAATTGGCATGGAAAAATGATAAAGAGTGGGAGAAAGAACGAGACGCCCTGAGGCGGCGTTACTAAGGACTCCCTCTCTCAATCCCTCCCATTCTTGATGTCTCGCTCTCTCCCTCCCAGATCATCGCTTCACTCCCACCCTCCCGCTTCTTCACTTCCTCTTTCCTTTTCCTCTGTTCCCTCCTCCTCGGTGAACCCTCAGGCCACAGGTCAGTCCACAGTGGCAGCAGGAGGAGGAGGAGGAGGTGCACATCTTCCTCTCAATGAAGATGGCTGGAGGAAGTGCAGAGATGAGTCAGGAAGGCATTTGCAGCGCCTCCACAGCAGCTTATTCAGACAGACGGGGTCATGTCTGTAGCTGCACCTCCGCTCGTACCAGCAGCCGAGGTGTGAAAACCAGCATTTCTGATCTGAAACAGCTCAACTCCTCAAATCGTCACATTTCACTGGAAAACGCGAGTACAGAAGCATACATACATACTGCTACACTTCCTACTCACTGTCAAAAGAGGATGTTGGTGTGTTTTTAACGGTTGCCAGCGCAGTTTTCATATTGCCTCACTCTCCAGTCCAGTTGGAGATTCTCTCAGTTCACAGCGCCAGCACTAAAAACTAGTTTTCACATCTTCAAGGTTTTTTTTTGTTTGTTTGTTTTTTTTATGTGTACTGATGTTCAAAATCTCCCCCTCTTCATCATTTGCTGTCCTTTTGTCTGTGTGTGTCTTACAGTACTGGCATAAAGGATGCTTCAGCTGCGAGGTCTGCAAGATGACTCTAAGCATGAAGAATTACAAAGGCTTTGACAAGAAACCATACTGCAGCGCGTAAGTTCCCACGCTGTGTCCCCTGCTTGAGCGTCTGTGGTGTTTCTCCCCTCAGCCTGGATCCCAGTGGTGTTTAAACCGTCAGAAAGGCAGACGTTAGCCTCTCTTCATGTGTGCACTTATGCTGGAACCCATCTAAGGCCTCTCTCTCCCCCCCTCCACTGTTGATTATCAGCAGTCCAGCCCCTCACCCCCCAGAGAAAAGGCCTATGTGTGGTGTGGGAAAGTGCGTGTCTCCCTCCCTCCTTCCCATCGGGGAAGGGGGGGTAGCAACAAAGGAAATTCCTAAAGTTCCTCTACAGTGACACAGGCGGACGGTCTACTAGCATGTCCCCTCATGGTTCAGCACATACTTGCACACCAAAAGATCATCAGGAATCCCTGGAATCCCCCCTCCACCATTACAATCATGATTTTCTCCTCCTTTGTGAATTGGAGCCCCTGACATGGAATTTGGAGAAAAGGGATTACTTCATGTTCTTACAAGCTTTTTCCTGTTTTGTTTTTTTTTCCTCAGTTGGCCTTTCAGTTCCAAAAAATTAATCAAAATGTCACGCTAGCGCTGGATTCACAGCACTAGTGGAAAAAGCACAGATGTATTCTTGGCTCTTCTGTGAAATTTGGCTGTTTTTCTTTAATTACTTTATTATTCGTACAAGTCTTTTTAAAAAAAAAGAATTCTGAAATGGCACAACATATTTTGTGAAAGGGCGAGTTCACTTTCCCCCAAATGCCAGCAGGATTCTGTGTTTTTGTATGAAACAATTGGTTTTCCTTTAAATTTCCTAAATTCCATTTCTCTGCCGCACACAGACATCCCTGGTGTCACCTTAATACTGTGTCTGTAGCAGCGCTGCTGTTAAAAAAAAAAAAAAGACAATCGGGAGTAATTCATTTTGTTTTCACACTTGTAGGTTTTTCTGCTGCTAATGTGATAAAGATGCTGCTTTGTGCTTTGTTGGTGTGTTTGTCTCTGTCAGACACTCAGCAGCTCCAGACTTGAGCAGAAGTCTGCGCAGGCTGAAATATCAGCTCCTCTGATGAGATAAACCAATTGGTGTTACCATTAAAGCCTCTGGCTTATGAGACTGTCCCTGTTCTGCATTCATCTTAAGATCCACAATGATGACATTTCACACAAAACCCCAGAACTCTTCAGCATTTTTCCTAAAATCCCCGACTTTTCACACTTGCGTCACAGCATCGACCATCTTCAGTTTCCTTTTCAAACCTCTACTTCCTTCATTCCCTACACCAGCAGCAGCCGAGGCCCTTCAGATTCTGTTTATTATCCCCCTTTCTGTGTGTTTTAAACGATCCTGTTTCAAATAAACATCATTAGACCTTCGGAAGCAGGAGAGTCTCCCCGTTTAAGAGCCGTGCTAGCCCTGGTCTCTGTTATTATTCACGTTACTTGTCCTCCTCTATATTTGACCTGTGTAATTGAGATATACTGTATGCTTTGTTTGTTTTCACTTTATTCCCACCCACGTCCTCCTGAGAAAGATGCTCCAATCAAAGGCGATTGTGGGGGATTTAGGAGGGCAGAAAGCTGGAAAGAAAAAATAGTAATTTTCCTGGGAGCCTGCTGTAGTCGTCGCTGGGTCAGCAGGTCAATATTGTCTCAATAGCTCCCAGTCTGAAATTAGCTTCAGTATCAGCACCATTTTTATTAAAAACTTGTTCTAAACAGTCTTTTCATATTTAAATCCTGCTATTTTAAAAACAGGTTTAAGGTCACATGCTGAGAAGTGAACGGTTGTTATTTTGCATGTGTGCTTGCCTCCCCAGCTGCTCCGACTGCTCCTCAGTCAGTCAGCAAGCAGGCTGACATGGATTGTGCACGCTGAATTCCTCTGCTCAATGATACCTTACAAACTTTCCAGGTCTCCCAAGGTCAAGCTGGTCACAACATCTACTGGTTCCTGTTTGAAACCAGGCCTCTCCTGCTGCAACAGTAGGCCGTGTGTGTGTGTGTGATCATGTGTGACTACACGTGTGCCATTAGTCATACCTCACCCCCATTTACCCCCTCCCCCTTTGCATCCACAGGGTTGACGGGGTTTCTGCATGTCGTACCCACGCTGTCTTGATATGTTGTTATAGACTGTGTTATCCACCCTGACGGATGAGCGAGTGTTCTTGTGAGTCACTCGCAGCTTCAAATAGACTAAATATGTGAGCACACACACGCAGACGAGCGTTCCAAAGACCCAGTGAGGGAGTTTATACCGCGTCTGCAACCCTGGTGTGTGTTTGTGTAGCAGTTTCTTGAACCTGAAGTGCAAGGACAGTTTTTAAAGGTGTCTGCAGGTGGAGCGCAGCGCTGCTAACACAGACGCATTTGTGTGGGTGTGGGTGTGGGGTGCGAATGCCTCCGCCAGGGATGAGCCGCTACATTGGAAGTCTGTTCCACCATGAAGCAGACACACCCAACCCCAGGGAAGGGTGCACGTATATCCTGCTTTTTCAGCTTTTAATCGAGAGACATTTGAGTCTCTCTTTAATCCAATCGAGCGTATTCAAATCCAGCCGGGCCTGCTTTTAAATGTCAGGCTATGATGATTGTTCAGTTCTGCTCCTGCAGATTTGCTGTCAGCCCGGACTTCTCCATGATGCCATGCGCCGGGGGGGGTGATGGATAGTCCAAACGTAATTTCTCTGAGACATTTGTGAGGATATTCAGCTGGTTTTATCCTCATCTGCACTGCTGATCACGCAAACTGCAGCCTGTGAATGTTTCTGCTCAGTGAAAACAAGTTGCTGCAGATTTTAAGAGCTGGCGTGAACAAGCTCTGACCTGCGTGCGTTGATATTCAAACCAGGGCTGACTGCAAGTTTACTGTCCCTCTGCCTGAAATGGCAGCTATAATCAGTCTTTGCTGTTCGAAACCATTCATGTAGAAAAACTCCACCCACACTCGATTTCAGTGCGCCGACCACAGCCGTTTTATATACATCCATATAAACGCATCGGGGCGACTGCTAGTTCAGTTTGTTTACCGTGTTGTTATGAAAGTGGTTAGCATATTGCCTAAATAGGATACCCAGAGGCAGAGATAGTGATTGCAGATTTTTGAGGTCACCCAGCACCCTGAGGCAGGCTGGGAACTGCAGTCCATATGAAGGCTTATATAAGCTGAGAGCCCGCCCTTTCCTGCTAGATTCCAGCCGTACACTTTTGTTGCCTTCAAGTCCTTGTTGAACGGAAAGGACGGGAAACCCCCCCCCAGCATGAAATAAGATTTTAAAAAAGGCTAAGCGTCGCATGCACAAACCTCTGACGGATCGTGCATGTGGTTTTGGAGCCAATAACCATAAGATGAATGGCTTTGGAATGATGCTACGTGTGTGCATCTGTGTGTGAAAGCCCCGCCTTCCTCGTGTTCATTCCTGCTTCTGACCATTTGTCTCTTTATTGTGTTCCAGGCGTAACTTTCTCTCCTGATCAGCTCAAGGGCGGCTGGGTGTGGAAGACAATCCCATTCAGAGAAAACTCGGTTTTTACTCCGCTGCAGGCTGCTGCCCATGACACCATTCACACTCACCCACTGTCTGTTTGACCCTGTTGTGCGCTGTGTGTGAATATGCATAATCTGTGCGTGTTGTAAAACTGGAAGTTTTTGGGGTTTTTTGCACCTGCTCCTCCCAAACTTTGCGGCCTTGAGGCTTTAATCCTGCAGCACAGCCATTGCCTGCACTTCCTCTTTGCAGAGCATCCCACTGACTGAGCATTGTGTGCGACACTGACGTGCTTTTTGTTTACAGGGGCTCTTAACTCACCCTCGAGACCACCTTGAATAACAAATACCTCCGCTGTGGGGCCACAGACGGCACACCGCTTGAATTACGCCTTGAGCTAGACTAAAAGTTAGACACAGTGTACTTGTGTTCAGTGTGTGCTGACGTTTTTTCTGCTGTTGTGTGTGTTTATTTTACAGACACTACCCCAAGACACAGTTCACTACTGTGGCCGACACTCCAGAGAACCTTCGACTCAAAAAGCAGAGCATGATGCAGAGCCAAGTAACTATTTCATTTTGAGATTAATTAACATGCAGATTGTTTTAGACAGGCAGCTTGTAATGAGGCGCCAGCCTTTTTTTGCAAAGAAATAACCCAAGCATTCGCTTCTCTTCAGCGATCTAACACTGTAACGTAATCCCTAATTTAAACATTCTTTAAATGTTTCTGCTTCTGAGATGTGAACCGTGAAATTGAGACAAAAAGACAGAGCTGGGAGCTCTGTGGACCTCGCAGCAGCTTCATGAATGCACGGCTATGGTGGTTAAATAAAAAGTTTGAATGTATTAATGTTAATACATTTTCCAGATAGATAAGGAGTCCTATTAAAAATGTGGTTTCCAGGGTTCAGTTTCTAAGCGGCATTTTCAAGTCTTATTGCTCCTGCTTTATGGAGAGCAAACATAAGGCAGTAATAATCACCACTGTGTGAGTTCAGATGTAGGTGATGACAGCATTCATCCCAGAAGTGCGTAGATGTGACATAACACAGACAGTAAGACTTTTATCAAATGGAACAGCCCTTGTTCTGCTTTTTATGAGGGTTACAAACTGATATGGCTCAATAAATGTACTGCTGACTATTGTGACATCCCTCCCTACATGAACTAAAACGGGAAAGACCCAAATCTATTCTAATTACTGAAAAAAACTGATGGGACCAAAATATCTGTCTGAACTGGGTCGTGTTTTAATAGAAATGGCTCTGATAGTCGGAGTTGTAGGGTTTTTTTTCCTCCCCACATTGGCTATCTTTGCACTCTAAAACTGATAAGTCGCGGTTAAAACGGCAAGGGAAATGTTATTGTTCGCAGCAGCAGATGCGTGGGAGCCGGCCTTGGACCCGGCCATGCAGGTTTTCATTCCTCCACCAGTAGATGTAGCTGTGTGTGGCTCCTTCATGAGGCTGGGCTCGTTTCGTTTTTAAAAAACATGCATGTCAGAGAGTATAAATAAGTGTTGTGAGTGAGAGTGGAGGGTTTTATGGAATGATGGGGAGGGGATAGAAAGGGGGGATATTAAGAGATTGAGGGACAGATGGTGTTTTCCTACAGCTAACCCCCCTTCAGTAATATACCAACACTCATATACTAAAATAATCTTTGTACTAGTCAAGTTATTGTGTCTATAGAATATGAGCATTACACAAAGGCTGTGTGTGTGTGTGTGTGTGTGTGTGTGTGTGTGTGTGTGTGTGTGTGTGTGTGTACGCAATTGAGAGGGGTTCACATACACAAAAATGGCTCATAGGGGACGTGAAGCAGTTGAAGGACGTTGCAGGTGTTTACAGAGAACTTGGGTCATTCAGCTACACGCCACCATTGCTGGTGCGTTGCTACGGGAACCCATTGCTATGGTAGCAGGGCTTGTCACACCTCATTACAAGACTTTGCGGAAAGAAAGAGAATGCGGAATATAAAGAGGCGGAAAATATGGAGAGCAGTGAGACTGGCATTGAAAAAAGCAGAGAAAAGGGAGGAGGAAAAGAGGAAGAGATAAAACTAGAATCCCTTGAGGAAGGACAGGCTGGAGGAATGCAAATTGAAGCAGAGATCATAATGAGGGAAAGCTCGGCTTCTATGTGTTGATGTTGAGGCAGTAAAATATGAATGAATAAAGGGAAAGAAAGGTGGGTGTGGCCTGAAAGCAGAGCCCTGATTGGTGGAGACTAAGCTGTTCGAAAAAGCCTCGGAGACAAAAGGCTGCAAAAATCAGAGCGGCTGTAAGATGATATTTACAGAGCTGAGGATGGAGGACACAGATGGGTCAATCAGCATTAATCCTGCTGGGGAGTGTGTGTGTGTGTGTGTGTGTGACTTCCTGATGGGGATCGGCCTCCAGCCAGCTTCC
>BJFM01003241.1:121928-147353 GCA_016586285.1 Arothron firmamentum | reverse complement strand
CCCCCCCCCCCCCCCCCCCCCCCACCACCACCACCACCACGGCCGCCTCCACGTCGCTTAGCGCTGTCCCTCTGCTCCTCGGCCTCCGTATCAGATCATTTCACAGCCACGTTACGCGTCCATTGAATCAAAATAAGCCAGAACAGGTGCTCCATTGTTTTCCAGCCGCAGGGGCCTCGAGGTCCCCCAGGAACAGTAGTTTTGTATGGATGCATGAATACGGAGCATTTTATTGTTCTTAAAAAGGAAAAGAATGCCTAAAGATCCCTGCTAAAGCTCTATTCCGTAATCTCTTAGATATCTAAGATGGAAACAGCACTGATTCAATTTTGTTTCAAATGAAAGAATCTGTTTTTTTCTTTCTTCTTCTTTGCATCTGCAGCCATTAATCTTTGCAACAACTGGACAAAAGTCAGGAGGGGAATCTTCCAGAGGAATAGATCATCCATCAGTGGAACAGATGCTGACAGTAGGGGGTGCAAAAACGGGCCCCCCAGATATCATAAATTACAATTTATCCCAGGATAACTCCTGGAATGCACGATACCTCACAGATTGATGCTGTACAACAACGTAAGAACGTCCCAGTGTGGATTTTTCCTCTAAATTGATGACAGTGATGACACATGCTTCTACTTCATAATAATAACTCCATGTGTGGCACCTGTGACCTTTCTGCTCTGGAATCCCACTCAGAATTTTGGGAGGGGGGGGGGGCAGCAAGGACTCCAGGGGGCTGAGAGGATAGACAGATCCGATGAAGAAATAGAAAAGAAAAGAGGGAGGGATGGAGGAATGGGGGCGTTGCCAGTGTGCTTAACCGTGGCCTTCAGCTGTGGAGTTCCTGTTGTTGAGGGATGGGAGTTTCCCTCCGTGCAGGCCAGGAGGAAAGCGACAGAGGATATCTTTTCCGGGCTTGCCAAGAATGCCCGGGCCTGCTGGTCTCGCTGTGATACACTCCCCTGTTCTCACCCATACGTAAACATCTCAGCAGAGAGGCGAGAACAGGGGTTAACATTCCTCCCAGGGGCACAGGGGCGTCTGCACCAAACACCCCTGCTCGGACTACACGTCCCAACATGCTCCCCCACAACAATAGGAGGAGGGGGCCATAAATCCCAACAACCAATAGTTTTGTGTCTGGGGATCTGTGGTCGGTGTGTCGCACAGCAGCTGTTGTCAATGGCAACAGAGGTTTTCAGGGAGGCATGAACTGGACAGCTGGTGGAGGGGATAGGAGGTTGGATCTGTTGTTTTTTTTTAAAGAATCACTTTTGTGTGGTTTCAGTGAAGGAATAACATCGGTGTCATTCTTCAGAACTAAAAGACTTAATTGTTTTTTTAGATTTTCTTCATTTTCATTTTTGTTTAATCACATGGACAGGTTTGTGTTTGGAATTCGGATATAATGTCATGAAAGCAGGGTGAAGGAACCTGACTGACAGCTGCAGATCTACTGTGTCTGGGAGTGATATCACACAACAACAGCATGTCAGCTATTTGGCTCTAACACGCCATCCATCTTTAGCTCATTTGCTCCCATGACAATCTTTGATGTTCAAATAGTGTGAAGAACGAGACAAAACTCAAAAATGCTAACAAAGAGCATATTTTTGATTTTACAATATCACAAATCTTTACTTTAGTATTCACATTTTAAGCTTTTCGTGATTTTATAATATAGTAAGGATTTAAAAAAAGATTTTCACTAAATAACATTTATCTACTCCTTATTTGTGGGATGATAAAAAGAGAAATAAATTACCTCAAATTATCAAACTCTTTTGCCATTGTTACGATCGAGCCCCCTAGCGGCAGCAATTATATTGTGCATCTAATGAGCTCGCTCATAGAGACGGCTCGTTCTCGCTGCTCATCCGTAGTAGAGGTCCGGTCATAGCACTGCCGGGTGTCACGTGTTCCACGCCTCAGCCAATCACAGAATTCCACCCTCCTCTCTGCCTCACTCCTGCGCGCTCATTCGCTGGATCCTGTGCGGTTGTTCTCAAGAGGGGGAGGGGAGGTGGGAAGCGGGAGAAGGGTAGGAGAATGGGGGGGGTGCTCACAGAGGGAGCGAGTGGACGAGCTCGAGAACGACAACGCAGAGCGGGAGTCTCGCGCTGAGGACCGCACGCACACGCCCTTTTTGTTCGTCCTCTGGCCTTCATCAGTAGCAGGAGAGGAAGAGGAGCGAGGGGAGGACGGGAGAGGGGCTCCTGGCTGGATGTGTCACGCTGTCATATTTTCAGACGGAGCCAGAATCATGCCGGAGCGGCAGCGGTTAGCTACCGAGCTGCCTCGCCTGTGTGGGAAGACTCAAGACTGAATCGCTGCCTGGAGATCCCGAAGAAGAAAAAGAACCAGGAGAGGTAGTGCCATGACCGGGGACCGGAGGAGGGAGGAGGCGAGCTGAAATTATGGACCAGGTCAGTTTGGAGGGGAGGGATGGGGACCGCCTCCACTTTACATTAAAGCTCCACACCTGACGGGCATAAAAAGACACGTAACATTCACGCCAGCCTTCACCATCATCGCAACATTCACGCTGAAACAGCGTGTTATCTTCTGATGTGTTTTCTGCTCCCATCCCCGAGAGATGGGCATCTCTCTGGGGAAGGGTGGAGCCTGGCAGACGGGGGGATTCGAGCCTACAAAGAGATGACACCGGGCAAAAACTTAACCTGCACGCCTCTGACACAGGGTTAGGGGGTCAACACATGGGGCAGGGAGGTAGGAGAGGCATGGTTGGGAGAGGGCATGCAACAGGGTCACACACTCCGGAAGGTGGTCAGATGAGCGTGCACCAGTAACAATGCTTACTCACCCCACCTTTTATTTACTCTCCAACAGCTGGTGTTACCTTGCACTTTGGGAATATGTGGTGTGTTGGTTGCGATGTTAGGAAGCGTTTTGTTCAGTCTGGAGTCGGCCGTCTGCCATCAGTTTGACGTGTGATGGATGTTTTAGAGGATGAGAGAGCTTACACACCTTCCAAATATTACTATCACCCAGCCATTGATTAGCTCATGCGTCCCCCCCTTTCTGTCCTCTAGGTCTCCTGACAGTAAGGTTTATGAGTGGGGGAGAGTATGGGCGAGGCTAAATAATACATATAAAGGGGATGTCAGTTGTCTTTGTCTGCCTGCTCAGGTCAGGGTGATGTTAGCCCCCAGTTTTAGCACAGATGATGTCATCACTGCTGCTGGTCAGAGGGGGTGTGTCTGTGTGTGTGTCTGTGTGTGTGTGTGTGTGTGTGTGAGGGTGAGACATAGGTTCATGCCACTGTTTTACTTGTTTTTGTTTATCTGAGAACCTTGTTTTTCCCCAAATGTGGAACCTAAGGCAACAGAACAGAGGAGTCAATGTTGTTGGTGAACAGGGGAAGGCCACATGTAACTGTGGGTCATGTCCTCGGTGGTATGCACACACTTTTTCAGTATCGGTTCACACACACTGCACCAGAAAAGGGTGTAGCTCATAGTTCAATGTCATACACAGGAAACAAATACTACAAGACTCTGCAGTGCTGCAAAATCCTGACACGGCATTGCTTTGCTGGATATTTTTCATATTTAAAGAGATGCAGTGCATTGTGATGCAGTGAACAACATGATTCCAGCGCTTCCTGCTCGTCTCGTGACAGCGTATCATTGTCCCAAAGTTATGTGGATGGGAGGCCTTATCTCTGCTCATATTTCCTGCTTTCAGCTCAAAGTGGCCTTCAGCGTCCAGCTGCCCCAGCATGATTTCTGGATACACAGTAAAGTGTCTGAGGAACTGCTGTCATTTAACAAAGTAAACATGCGCTAACATTGCTCCACGAGTCTAAACACGTGCACGCTGTGTTTACTATATTTGTGGAAATCCTGTAAAGTTTGCAGGACGTGACCAGGCAGCGTTTGTGTTTCCCCTTGTATTCGTTGTTACGCCTCACACTCGTTCATTGCATGGGCAATCCATGTTTCTGCACCCAAATAAATCCCCTCACTTTCTACACAGTTCCCCCCTCATCAGTGGAGCCGTGGGTTGCTACATGTGCATTATTCTGACCTAGTCTAAAACAAAAAAATGGAAAGACAGATTAATTCAAAATCCTGGTGCTGTTGCAGCTCTGGTTTGAAGCTGGAGCATCGTAATGACACGCAGGAGTGGATGTCTTTGATTTACCGGCTACGACTGACACAAGCCGGAAAGAGCTTAACTTGAGAAGTTTGATTAACCTCTGCAAACTCCTGCAGTGAGTCCTGCTTTGAAGGGATTCCCGGCGCTGCGGCTGAGCCTCGTCGATGGTGGAGGTGCTGCTTTAGCGCTATGGTCTGAACACAAATCCCGGAGGCTCGATTAGGCCCACATATGTCATACGTGAACTGCTGTGGCGCTCAGCCAGAGTTATGTGGCAAATACTTTAGTCTGTTTCCCATTGATGTGACAGAAATGGAATGTAGACAGAATTAGCCTGGAGGAAAGCGGCGGTGACGGGAGATGTTTTATGAGAGTGAAAGTTTGTGTTGAGGAGAAGCAAAGTGGTGTAAGTGACAGAAAACTTGGACAGGGGAGGATAAAAGCAAGGATGAAACTGCTTCATGGTGAAACAGGTGGTTTAATCTGCTGCCCCATTTGTGGCCCTCAGATGCCTCCCCTGCCCACAGCTCCACAGTGTTTGGACTTTAAAGGAATTTCTTCTTCTATTGTCCTGGGCAGGAGCAACCGAGACCCTCTGAAAGAAGGAACTTTGTACGTGTATTTGCATTCAAATTGAAGTTAAACACACGCAAGCAAGCATGTATTGATTTCCTTCCCCATGCTGAGTGCAGCTGACTTTTTTTCAATGTTAGTTTTGCAATGCAGCAAAAAAGAAACTTGACAATGAAAATTAAGCACGCTGTTGGAGGAGGGTCAAGATTGTCTCCAGCAGATGAAGCATGCTGCATATATTGAGGTGTGTCACATAAATAGCAGACACAGACACATACAGTTGTAATAATAATGCCCTTTATTAACTGAAGGACATGGTTGTCAAGAGTATTTTATGCTGGCCTTTTTCCCAGACCTGATCCTGAATTTCATGGCTTCCTCTTTGGCTCACGTCCTATCCAGGGCTCATAGAAATACATCCAGTATTTACGAACGAGCCACATGACTGACAAAGAACCAAAGGGAGATATTAAGAGTGTTTTGAATTGCACTGGGTCCAAACACAGCTGTTAATTAATGACAGTTTCCCCCTGAAGCTGATGTCATTGACTTGAAATAGGTTTGCATGTGAAGGATGTTCGTGCGGGGCTGAATTTGTCAGACGGGTGATAACCTCCTGGTAGATGCCTGCAGGCACACAAAGAGCAGATTGTCCCGTGAAAGAAAACTAGGACATGCATCTCCAAGAAGTAAACAACTCCTGTTCAGCAACTACTTGGGGCCCAGACCTCAGTGCACTTGAGTGGCGAGCAATGCATGGATGAATGAATGGATGCAGATGGCGGGGCAGCGGTGGGGTGGGCCGGTGGTGTTGCGGGTGTTCTCCACAGGGGTTCAAGGGTTAGCGTGTGTGGTTAAAGCCCTTCCTGTCAACAGCACTTTGCATGAGTCCAGCACCAGCACATGTCGGGGATCTTCAGGATGATGGCACAGGAAGAGAGCAGCCGAGCAGGGTTAATGGAACAAAATGGCTGACGAGGTTAATCAGCAGCAGAAGTACGTCGTCCAGTTTGTAGCCCGTTTGCTACCTTGTTTGCCTGCTCCTCAGTCCAAACTATCTTTTCATCCTGGAGCCGCGACGTTGGTGTCCATCGTTTACGTGCGGAAGGCGGTCTGGAATGAACAGCTGTCCTTTGAACAGCACGCTTTGATCAGTAAAGAGGCCAGAGAGCTGAGCTGACCGACTGCAGGCGCCACGGCTCCACATCAATAATCAACCGTGTTCCGAACGAGCCGCTGACCTCTCGGCCTGTTTTTCAGACTACTGGAAAAAACAATTATGTGACAGTGTTGTGTGTTTAAACTAGATTTGAAATAATCGTTTTGAACCGTTCCCCCTCATCGTTGGCAGTCATCTCACTGGCCCTATTTAATGCATCAGGCCTCATTTTGCATCCGTGTGGCTCCATTATTCCCGAAAATCCTGCAGGTACAGGTGAAAATGAAAAACTCTGCCCTCTGCTGGCCTCCACATGCAATTGTGGCACAGTTTTTTACTCTGGATTGAGGATTGTGAAATCTGTGCGACGGAACAGATGGTCTTTATTTTACACAATATAGCTCAGAATAAGAAGATAATTTGTTGGCCCTGACGCTGCACATTTGCTTTAAGTCCACATGTAGACTATTTGGCTTTGATTGATAGGTTTTAGCCTGAGTGATCAGAGAAATAATTAATGTTTCCCGACTCAGAAATTGATTTACATATGTGCTTTTCTTGAAGCTTCTCTTGTCAGTAAATTAAAACTGACAGCGTTTTTTCACGTGAGTTTGTGCACTGGTACTTGGCCAGTTTAACACTCTGTAAAAGCATTCCTCTCGTGTGGCCTCTCGTCCGCTGAGAAGAGAACACCCTGCTTTAAGGCCATGTCTAGACAAACTTATCTCAGAGTTTTAAGGGCAGGGAAGCGGTGGGATTAGGTTATGATCCGCTCGCACGTACAGGATTATTCACTTTACTGTATACACTGTAGCCCCTGTTCTTAAAGCTTTTATTCAAATGTGTTAAGGATCCGTTATTGGCCTTCACACTCAGATTGTGTTTTTGTTAAGTAAAGAATTAAATTAATCCTTAAATAAAATTAAATCTTTAATGTGAATAGTCAATTTACTGCGACCTGTGTGTGTGTGTGTGTGTGTGTGTGTGTGTGTGTGTGTGTGTGTGTGTGTGTGTGTGTGTGTGTGTGTGTGTGTGTGTGTGTGTGTGTGTGTGTGTGTTTTCCAGTGTGACAAAAAGGCAACACCATTCAATTGAATTTTCCTTTGTGTATTCAGTCTCTTCAGGGAACATGAGAGCTTCTCTGGTAATTTACAGATTTATGGGCTATATTTTCATCCGTGACTCATCAGTGACCAGCAGACAACTCTGATGCAGACTGTTGTGTTGGTGACATATAAACTAGTTCCTGAATAGGGCTTGAAGACACGCTTTATCCCCGGAGCCAGTTTCCATTGTCTTCCCATTGTGCCCCAGGAAGTGATGCCAGGGCAGGAAGTGGAGCTGTGAAAGGTAAAAGAGCTGCAAACACATTCTATATGAAGTGACGGGCAGCAGGAAGGAAATCCACTGGGCTGCTACTGGAACTAGTCTGGTTTTTCTCCCTATCACACGTGGGTTTGGAGCAAAAAAAAGTATGGAGGGGAACTCTTTCTCATTTGTAGTAACAATTATAGCAAGTGTGGAATCCCCTGGAAGTGATTCAGTGTCTGTCTGTCTGAGTCTTTTAGGAACAGATTACTGGAGAAGGACTGAAAAATCTGTGGGTTGAACCAGCGGCCAGTTCAGAGCTGTGACACCTGAAATCCACACTCCTTTTGGAGCTCTGGCTCTTTCCTTCTCTTTGTTCCTTTATCTCAAAGGCTCCCACGTGGCTGCTGTTATCTGCTCTTACCATGTTCAAGTGAATAAAGGAAACTTCATGAAGTCGAAGCTCAGCAGTAAGGAGATATTGTATCAGCATGTACAGAAAGATAGGGATGAAACTGCTCCGGAGTAGCTTTTACAGAGGGCATTAGCAGTATATCCATTTAAGACATTAGCATAAAGTAATTACTGGTATTAACAGTGGAACAGGTTGAAATGAAAGATCTGGCTTCTTGTTTTCACTTATTTATTATCTCTTGGATCCCACCAAACATGTTTGTGGGTTTATAGCTGTATTATCTCTGAGCTACTGTGGGATAATGAGCATGCCAGCTGCTGCGGAGGAGAGGGATTAGCCTGAAATATATTACTACTACTATATTATTACTACAAAAACACACATCTGATGTGTCTATTCAGGTTCTAGAAATCTTCACGCTTTTATATCTGACCTACTGAAGATGACGCTTGTGGTGGCAGAACATACTTTATTCTGTGCTGCAGATGTTCTGATTTCTAGTTAATTTCTAACTACCAGGTAATTTGCAGGGATTATGAATTAGACCTTAGACTGTGGACCTCATCACTACGTGATGAAACGCAGTGCACTCTATGGCTGGAGCCGTCTGGGTTTTCTCTTGAGTAATTAGATTTTGTAGGGGGATCTTTGAGTTCTCTGATGTATTTTCTGTCTGTTATACTGGAGAGAAGACAGCCATTTCCACAGCCGTCATCAGATCTGTGAATAATGCACTTCTGAACAGCATTAAGAAACCAGACAACAAGCAAAAAAAATATACGCATCATCTACAGACCAGAATATTCAGCAGTTAGCCCGTCCATCGACCTGTGTGTTAGGCATGTTCACCGTGCTGTGGAGTACGGTTCCAAAGCCTGGCTGATGAGCTAACTCAGCTGCTTCCTCCTCTCGTGCCAGTTGTCCAGCCAGACCAAGTGGACTCCTCCTGTCACAAAGAGAGGGGGGGGGTTATGGCTCCATGCAGACCGGGGTCACCGCACCCTCCTGCCTCCATTCCTCTGCACAAACCCCTTCAAAGGAGAGCCTCTGTGGGAGCAGACAGCCGGCAACGCTGCAGAATTACAGGCATCAAGCACAACTGCTCTATTCCTCAAACAAGTACAAGACTCAAACGTTTCCTCCCTGATCTCTGACATCCACAGACAGCCTGCACATTTGACTTCATCAGGCTGACAGCTTTAATCTGCTTCTTATTACAATTGAGGCGTAAATAAGATGCTCTTTATATAACATTAGCAGAGAGCAGGAAGGACTGCATCCAAACCTCACGATGCTTATCAGCCTCCAGTCTGCACGGATGCATTTTCTGGAGCGCCTCTGATGATGTTGAAAGGATCTGGCAGTTGTTCTCTTCGGTCTGAAAGTTGGAGTGCAGACACTGATAGAGATCTACCCGCGTGACGGCCTGTAAGAGAGGAGATCTGAAAGAATGAGGGGACAGAAGCCTCGCAGTAAATGGACTGATTAATTGTACATACCAGAGCACACACGCTGTGAAGTGGCCTAGAATGGCATGAAGGGGCAGGGATCCTCCAGTGCCCTGCACCGGAGTGGGACCCAGCCCAGGCCGATGGAGGACGGCAGCGGTCAGACGCAAAGTAGGACGATGGCTGTTAATAGGTTTGTCATTGTGTGTGTGTGTGTGTGTGTGTGTGTGTGTGTGTGTGTGATTTTGATTATGTCATTCCTGAAAGGGGGGCTTTCTCGGTCTCGGGGTGCTCTCTGTTTGTCCCCGTCCCCCCCTGAAGGGATGGAGTTTGGAGTGTCTGCTCGTGTAGCCGTCAGAACTGTTAGGGCTGGTTAAACGCTGGAGGTTGTGTGTCAGTGACACGCTGAGCTGAAACCACATCCTGCAGCATCCATCGCAGCCTTTGAGATCAAAAAAAGAAATCCTGTAGTTGCAGGTACGTCCTGTCTTTCAGACACCTGCTCACATCTGAAAACACATCTTCATCAACACCCATCAGTACTGAAGACCCTCTTGCTCACATGACAAGTAGATTAACGTCCAGCATGAGCATGTATCTGCACGCAGCCTGGACAAAGACATGGACGAAGGCCAGCACTGGAACACAGAGGAGTGTCAGCTGCAGACCGATCTAGACTGTCCAAATCAAAAACACCTGGACTGAAACCCAAGGAAGAGACCGAGGCTGCAGGGACATATCTGATTGTAGAAAGTCAGTAGAAATAACTTCAGGCAGGCTTTGTGGGCCAGCTGATGCAGTGTTCCAGCGTTATCTCCCCAGTCTGAGTCAACACATTGCAGGGGCAGTTTAGGGTAACCAGTTAACCCGTCAGGCACGTCTGTGGACTGTGGGAAGACCCTTGAGAGTCCAGAAGGAACCCACAAACTACTCACTGAAAAGACTGTAAGAGAAAGAGCTTTGAACTTTCAAATATCAATAAAAATACCAGAATAGATTAGACTCTCTCACCCTCCCTTTTGTCAGAGGCCATCTGGCCCGCTCTCACACCTTAAGCCCGGCATGCCCCTCATAAGTCCAGGCAAGCTTTGACTTTCCATGGTGGATCATCGGCCCGCCCTCTGCTAGGAAACTACTTCAGCCACACCAGATGAATAACCTAGAGGAGGATTTTGGTCCCATATGGGAATTAACCATCTCAAATGGGAGATGAGTGAAGGTCACGGCTGCGACTGGAGGATAGTGTCCTCTGTAAGCCTCTGGCTGCGGGATTGTGTGTCTCGCTGAGATCCAGAGGCAGAGGTTGGCGAGGGAGCTGACAGAGGAGACATGTGGAGCTGAGGGCTGAGTTGGCAGCTGCTGCTCTTGGCGTGGGAAACCTCCCTTAAGCTGCCTTTCCCCCCCTGTCTGCCTCTCTACAGGCAGCCAGGCCTTTTGAAGTGGCTCTCTGACACTCGCACCCCTCACAGTAATAGCAGCCACATGCTGCCCCAGCTCCGAGCCAGAACCGTGTCACTGCTTTTTCCTACTTTTACATTTATCACTCCTTTCCTTCATTATCTAGCCTGTTTACACCTTGTGTGTATCATTTCATAGCAACCAGTGAGCACTGATGGGGGTAACTTCTTGGCAGCAGTCTGTGGTTCCTGTTCTGTTGATGAATAAGCTTCCTCTGACTTTACTGTATGGCTGTGTATTCATGTGCAGCCAAAGTGGTTAAAAATACCTCTCAACACATTTCCCAGAATGAATGAAAAGTAATTTATTCTGTCTGTGTGGACGGAATCCTGAAGGTTCTCTGAAGTTCCATCATCAGGTTAAGACAATTTCTGTTTGCTAACTAAACAGAAGACATTTCATTTTGAAAAAATTCTACAGTCTTTTAATTGAACTATTTTAAACCGTTTCAACACCAATACATAAACAGTACATCGGCCGCATTTAAACTGTGATTTCTGAGTCATTCTGATTAAGGCTTTCGGGGAACCGTCTCTCTTTAACCGGGAGCAATCAACCCGAAACAGCTCTTTTGTTAAATCGTTTCCGGTTTGTGACTTTTACTTTTGCGGGTCAGCCGCTGGACTTCCGGTGATTTGATGCCGCTTCGGTTTCCAGGCAGTGTCTCGCGCACAGAGGGACTTAGTAATGTACAACTGATGCGGTCTGGCGGAAGGAGGAGAAGAAGAAAGGGAGGAGGGGGAGTGCGTCGGACGGCCCTGAAAGAACGGGGACAAACTAAAGTGGGATTTTTTTTTTTTTTCTGCGGGAGGAAGGAAGGAAGGAAACAAGCGTTAAACGTATAAGTTTGCCGGAGTTTCGGGTTCTCCCTCGCCGTCTGCCTCCGCTGCCGCGCCTGCAGCAACAACTCCGCCGCTCCGCGCTGCTGCCCAACACTTTCTTCTGTCCAATGAATGGAGTTGCTTTCTGCCTTGTTGGAATACCACCCTACTCTGAGAACCACGTAAGTGCCCCAGCTACTTATGGACCATTGTATTGATAACCTGGACACTTTTGTGTTTTGAGTAGCGGGACTGTCCAGAGAGCGTGATTTCCTAAGAGGATTAGCGCCAGTTTACACAGTCGCCGTGTACACACACACACACACACACACACACACACACACACACACCGACGTACCGTACAGAAATCTAGCACTTGATGGGTGTTTTTTCTGTTGCTTTTGTTCGCTTTTGTGTTGGACTAATGGTGCAAAGCCCATGAATTTAGCCGCTGCTTCCCGGGTCTGATCCAGAGTCGCCTTTGCCGCCCGGCTTGCTGCGGTCTTTTGTCCGCCTCTCTCGCTGCATCGGTAGGCTGTCAGCGCAGACGGGACGTCCCGAGCAGGAAGGGAGTCTTTATCACTCACTGATTTACTGGTATTAGGGAGAAAATAAATAAGCAACGAATACATTAGTCATCTCTAATCCAAACCAGTCTTTAATCATTGTGTTAAAAGTTGAATAAGGTGGGATAAAACTTGAAAATGTGGATTGCTGGGCAGGAAAGAAAGTTTGCTCCCATTCATAGCTGTTTTACGCAACAAAGCAGAATTTAAATTTCATGACTCACACCCAAATTATTGTTAATTAGGCAGTGATGCATTTGTGTGTTTACAGAAGCACTGATATGTAGTAACATCATGAGGTAAGACATGGGTGGAGGCGCTCGTCCAGAGGCAGATCGACCCTGGGACGGTGTGTGTCTGTGTGTGTCTGTGTACGTCTGTGTACGTGTATCCACTTTGATTTAACCTCAGAGTCTCTGGGTCTGTGTGATGTGGTTGTGACAGAGCGGCGGAGTTATTTGTGCAGTTCTACATGAATCTGGTGTATCTTCTCTGCATTTTGCCCAATTTTGTGCCATTTTCTTTGATCTCTAACAAAGATCTGTGGGTACACTGTAAAAAAAACCTCTAATATTTTTCATTGTAATATAATTATAAGTGTTTCTACTTAAATTCCTCTTCATCCCTTTAATCTGTAACTCCTCAGTGTTATTGTAAAAGCCCCTTTAGTAAACATGTAACAACTGCTCTGACCTCGTAAAAACACCTCCACTGTGACTCATAGAACTGTCACTTTTTGCATGTGCCTCTATCCTGTCTTGAACTCTGACCTGTTTCGTGCTTGACCTTTGACACTGCATGTCTCAGCCAACACCCACCTCTTATTTAGCCAAGCCTCCCTCTCTGCGAAGTATCCGACTTGGGTTTTGAAAGGAATTCATTTTCTTGATGGCTTTTTAATCGCTGCCTGCAAGTCTGGAACTGTAATCCCTTTAGATGTAACAGATAAAGAATGAGATGCTGCATCTGAGGTTAACTCGATTAAATGTTTAATATGTGAAAATGAGACGGAAAGTAAATGAGCCTCGTTTGCTTCAGGAAGGGATGAATGTGTCAGGTTGGTGAGAGCGGTTGTGATGATGGCCAGTGGGACTGGTCTAATGAAGTTAGAGGGGCTGCTCGAATGCAGCAGTGCAGCGTTTGTGGATCAATACAGGCAGGGTGGGGCAGGGGGCAGCATCACCGGATCTCATGCTGTAATCCTGCATGCTTCCACGTGCTGCTCTATTGATGATGGGAAGCATTAAAAACCTTGAGTTGAACCGGTATTTAAAGCTCTGCCCGACATGCGCTGGCTCACATCTGTGTACTGTAGCATTCTGAGTGATCACACCTGTTTTTTTTTATTTTTATTTTGCTGATCTTTGGCTTTTTTAGTTGCTTTTTCTGCTGATATCAGAATTGTCTTTTTATTGTCCTGCCCCTTACAATTGCTAACAGCCCCCTCGAATTAATTTCCGAGATACAGACTACAGACGTGTGCTGGAGGCTGATCTGCAAACTGCCTTTTATCCGTCGGTGGACACCCACTGATGCAGCTGATGGCAAGCTAAACACCTCAGAAAGGTTGCAATCCTCACACCACAAGAGGTCCAAACAGTCAGCAGGTCCAGGTCCCGGCCATGGCGGCATTAACAGCAAACAGCTGCATTACACTGCAGAGCAAGGCTTTTCTGTGATTACTAGCAGATGGTTGGTAGTAGTTGGTACATACCACAGACAATGCTGAACATTTACCTGATTTTTCACAAGCTGTCTCTCATTTTCATCACAGTTTCATACTATGTATCAGAAATATATAACCTGCAAGAATAATTCCAGCATTTTCATGGCAATTTTCCTACTTTTTTTTGCATAGTTGTGTCCAACACTATAGCGCGGCCATTGTCCAGGCTAACTGCTTCATGCCTGAAACATGACGGCCCCACTGTGTCATTCCAGCGGGGGGCGTCACAGAGAGCAGCACTGTAAAGAGTGTGTTACAGAGACATTAAAATGTCTGTCACGACTTAACACCTCTGCCCTCCCACCTCCACACCGTCACCCCTGCTGCATTCTTCAACACCGGGCCTGGCGACAACAGCTGCGCCGCTTACACCTCACATGCGTGATCGTTCACCTTCAGAGAGAGAGAGTGTGTGTGTGTGTGTGAACACATGACACACATTCACATCACACACAGCTGAGCGCAGGTGTGCAACAATCCAGGCCTCCAGCTCCACACCACTTTCATTATCCCTGTACAGGTGTAGAATAAATGCTACCTTTCTCTCTTTCTTATTCACGTGCATGTATTTAGGATAGCTGAGGCTAATGAGAAGCTTTTGCTTGCATGGGGAAGTCCTTGACGCTAAATAAACATGGAGCAGCCAGTCTTTAGGTGGATGAAGGACATCAGTCATTGCTGACCTTGTTTACCGTGCTGGGAGGGGAGCAGCTGCGCCACTAACACGTTTCTGCTAATGCACAATTATTGATCTGCTTTGAGACAATTAAAAGTCAACAGTAATTTGTAATATGTACTGATTTGTATACTGGTGTCCATCTGCAGTGTTCCGGCTCTTTGCACGGTGTGATGTTGACATAAACTTGCTTTGATAAGGTGACTGGAGATCAGATTATAGTGCAGCCATCTGTAGCCAATATGAACCATTCTTTTTTAATGACTTCACACAAATAGTAGGTTTTTCCCCCCAAACACCAGATGATGAGATAGGGTGGAGCACCGGATTAGTTTTAGTTTCCACCTTTTCCGCATGAGGAATTTGCTCATTTTGGTGTAGGAGCTTCCTGCTTTACCTTTCTAGCATGTTGGGCATGATTCTTGCATCGTCAGATGTGCGCATTCCGTGTGGTTTGGTGTGAAACAAAGACTCTTTCAGAAACAGATGAGAGCTAATTAGATTTGATGTTCTGGTCTTCATCAGACGGCCTCTTTGTGTGGATGTTGTTCCTGTGCAGGAAAATATGCATCTGTCTGTCACACAGCCAAGTACATAAGGGGCTTCATGTTGACACAAGGAATGAAGAACAGGTCGGGTCTTGTTCTGAAAAGCAGACTTCACTTTGTGTCTGTCTGCCAATCGATGGCAACCAGGCCAGGTTTGAATCAGGGTCAGGGTTCAGAGGTTAAGGCTCCCCCTTGTCAGACACTTGGCCTCCCATATAGAGCTTGAAGATGCAGGAGGGACCCTCTGTCGCTGCACACTACAGAGGCCACGGGGTTAAGCAGGAACCGCTGTGGCCGATCTCCGTTCAGATGATCAGATCCCACATCTTGTTTTGTCTCCCTCACATCTGACATGAGAACATTTTTGCATGGGCTTCTCATCTGTTTGCATTTTTTACGCCGGTGATAAGAGCGATTGTGTTTGCAGAAAGCTGAATGCGCCTCTTGTGTGTCGATCCACTCGTCCTGCGGAGGAGTTTTCACAAACAGCTCGGATTGTGCAGGAATGAGAGAGAGGGAGAGAATGAGGGGGCAAGGAAAGAAAGACAGGACAGAGGATAGATTCCCAGTGAGTCACGGGGGGAGAATGATGGTGATGTGACAGCAACACACACTGAAGCAATGGAGACCGGAGACTGACCGTTGCACAGGTGCTGGTGCGTAACCAGACTTCACACCGCATTCATAAACTTCATGTTTAACATTTGTTCTTGGTGAAAGTGCAGTTGAAGGAAAGGAGAGGAAAACAGAACAAAAAGGATACATGCTACATATCCACTCAGGTATGCTGTGAACAAGTTCAGCAACTTGTCGGCTTGTTTGCAATTTCATACTAAGTCAGGCTGCAATTTTGCCTCATGCTTGGCTGCTTTTGCTGAAGTATCAACCAGAGAATCCAACACTGCTCCCCATGATTTCTGACAAGTTCTCTATCCATTAGAAAACCTGCAGAAATATGGATAAGATACATGTCAAACGTGGCTGTAAGGCATCATTCCATCCCCATATTTGTATCTGTGGTAGATTCGAAATGTCTCTTGAGCATTTTAACTGTATCAACAGAATTGATTGGAATGATTACTCCCAGAGATTGGCCATCTGAAATTGCTGCCAGATTAATAAACAAAACAGTAAAAGCAGAAGAATTCTGGCCTTTTTGAAAGCATGGTAATTGTGTCTATGGCTAATTCTTGTCCTTTCATTGAGGCTCAGTGGAAAACACTTACCTTTGTTTCATTCTTCACATCTTTTCTTCCAAAATAAACTCTGGACGGCTCATCTTCTACCCATTTGTAAGCATTCCTGGAGGGGAGTGCAAGCTTGTTTTGATAGTTGGGCAAGATCACGGGACAGAGATTATCAGGAAGCTAATGGGGCAGTGGAGACAGTGTAATTTAGTTTTCCTGCTCTTTCAGCATGAATCCACCTCTGAAAGGTCTGAAAGGTTGAGAAAAGTTGCTTTCCTACACACACACACACACACACACACACACATACACGCGCGAGCACACGCTTGTGCACTCATCACACAGCATTTTGATTTACAGTCTCCTCCTTCTTTGAAAACCACAACTTTTCCAAATTCCAGCCTCCTTTGAACGCTGGCTGTCGGCTCTCTGTTACCTTCTTTGGTCATGTCCTTTCAGGATAGTTTTTTTCAGATCTGTTGTTGTTGTCAAACTCTCTGAACGAGCAGATAGATGGCATTTTACAACATCAGAAAAAGATCCTTATAATATCAAGCATCGTAGTTTGGATTGGTATTCAAACCATGGTGCGTTCGCTCAGCCTGGGTGACCGGGACAGTATGTTTCTATAAGCGTTCCTCTTGGCTTTCAGCTGACCGATAACATATGTCACAATGCTTTAACATCTTCCTAACTGTGCAACCATAACATGGAGACAAGTGATCCCATAGAGGCTGGACGTCTGACTTCATTCATGCCAACCACAGAGGACAGTTTGTGTCTGCAGGGTGAGCTAACCGGCTGCTAATACAGACGTGGCTAAGGACAGAGAGAGTCTCAGCGGGTCAGCACCGAAAGGCTGGCGCCCCTGGGACACCAGCTAGGACATCAGCAGCATCTGCGCCTCTGGGGGTTATATTTTTTGGTCTAAACTGTGTCAACAGGAAGGAGGTGAGATGAAAAGATAGTTTGGTTTGATCCTGTATTCAGAACAGGAGAGGCTGCCTCTGGATAGCGTCTTTGTGCTGATGGATATTGAAGAAGAGAAGAGGTCACCTGACTGTATTAGGTGTCTTCATGCCTTCACAAAAACAAAAAAATGCTGATTGTTAAAGGGGGTAAAATTTGGTTCATCAGCCTTGTAATCGATCATGTGTGGTTCATATTAGTCCCAGACACCCTTGTGTTTGAGTCCAGTTTGGGTTCCTCTGACAGAAACACTCGCTGCGTCTCACTGCTTCACCCGTAACATCTGTGTCTACGCACAATAATCTGGAAAACACCTCCCAGGTGACCTTTCTGACTGCATTTAAGCATCTTAACTCCACATTATTGGTAATTCTGCACCCTGGACGTGCGAGCCAGTCATGCACTTTGGCGCACTACATCCTCAGCGTGGTGTAAATGTGGGGCCTGGCAGGAATCTAAAAACCAGATGACCTCAAATGGAAACTCCAGGCTCGTTGGAGGCCATCTTGCTTGCTCTAATAAACACTCGGACCATTCCGCCTTCATGCTCTTTTTTTCCTCTTCCCCCACCCTCGCCATCCTGGCTCAGCATCTCTTCCATCACGCCCCAAATTCTGGACAGCTGCCTGGTTTAAGGCCCATACACTCCAAGTTGCACACGTTAGTCCACTCCCCTCTTCAGAACAGTGTTGTCTGCTTCCACTAGCAGAGTTATAATTTTCTTCTGTTAATTACCGGTACACATGGGCAGATTTGAGCTAAATATATACACATCTGGGTTTGAAGCAGAGGAAGGAGGACAGCAGAGGGTGGAGGGGCCTGCTGGAGCGCTGTGGTTTTCTGCTGCAAAGGCCTGCTCCTGAAAACAAGCGGGGAAAATGGAAGAAAGGGGGCAGGCTCTGACTGCAGCGGAGCTCAGATGTGACGCTCTGATTGCTCCCAGTGGTTGTGGTCAGTGCCCAGGAGAGGAGCACGAGCCCAGTGCAAGTGGAGCAGCGTTAACTCTTTGCCAGATGTCATCGCTGGCCATGATGTTGTTATATAAGATACGGTATATAAGATGCACACACATCAGGCTGCAGATGTGTGTAGTCAAGAGGAAGCACAATGGATATTTGCCCCACACAATTCCAGCTGTGCCCTTACTTTGACACCTGGAAAGACATTAGAATGCCAGTGTTTTCTCTCCATTTTCATTCAGTTTTCTTACATTAGGCACCAACGAAAGTGTGAGAAATAAAGGAGCGGTAAGCGTGAATATCTGTGGAGCTTCCCACCACAGTTTTCATATCGTTGGCTCTCATGGACACTGAAGCAATGGGCGGATTTTGTCAATGAAGTGTTCGACCTTTTTCTTGCTTTATTTAAGTTGAAACACAGTAAATCACACAATAGACCACAGAATAGAATAATAACCTAATAGTTTTGGGTATTAAATGTTTTTAGGACATAGCTGGGAGTGTTTAATACTATAATTTTTGATGCTCTTCCACCTCGTTTTAAACATAGCAGTTGATAGTGTTTAACCTAAGAAGCAACCATCAGTTTCTGTTTTGTCTGCCTAGAAGGTCATTTTCATATGTGCGTTGTCAACTTGAGCGCTTGAAGGATGAAACCTGAGCTTGTAGATCGTTTCTTTTACTTTTACGTCTCCATGTGAGCTGAAGGCTCTCTGCCGGAGGAGACACTCCCTGATAATTAGCTTAAAGTGGAGCACCATCTCTCCACTTACTGAGACATTATGGGTGTGTGTGGTTCTCTCCGCCAGCACACACACTTGCAGTTTCCGTCACAGTCTCTTGTGACTGAGCATATGAGGATATCACCAAATGTTAGAAAACAAGGCCAAATACAGCTTCATTTTCTAAGTGCTGTTAATATTTTATTAGTGATTTTCTGCTGAGCGGAACCCGACACAAGGGAGCAATGAAGGACAGAGGAAACGCTGTGTTTGTGCATAAATATGCATGTGTCGTTTCGGCTCAGCTCCTCTCTTCCCAGTCCAATGACTGCTTTACATCATTCTCTGACCTCATTTTTTATTCTTTCTGTCCCACTCAACATCTCCTTACCCCCCACAGCACTTTTACTGACTCACGTTACACACATTCTTCTGCCAGCCTATCAGATATTTACGCTCTAAATCCCAAAAGGACATTTTTGTGACTTTACTGTTATAAGTAAAGACAGCCCGTCAGTTTTTCATGCTAATGAAGTGAAATGCTCTGGGTTTTTGTCAGTGTTGCAGTAACGGAGCTGAACTTTTGGTAAGTGTTTAATAAGAAAATTAGCCATCAGATTAATTGATTCTTTCCTTTCAACAGTGAAAGTGAAGAGCGGATTTAGAGACACTTGTTCCACTGTGTTGAACAGGAGTCACATGGACTGACCCACACACACACACACACACACACACACACACACACACACACACACACAAAGAATGCATTTATAATGTGTTGTCTTTCTGAGGACTCGGGGTCAGGTCGGCTGCTCTAATCCTGTAGTCTGCTGGAGTAATCTGTGCATTGTTGTTCTTGTGTTAGTCTGGTCATTTCGTTATTGGGGATGACCACCCAGGTCCACCTCAGCTGTGGATTTGGCTGACCTTCACACATTTCGTCCACCTGCTCTGGTCCTCGTGCTTCCCAGGACTGTTTTCACCTGATAGTGTACAACAGGTGTGACCCTCCTGACCTCCGACCCCACAGCTCTGCAGTTATCAATTAGTTGCTGGCATGGGAGCACAGATAACTGATCACTGGTCAGCTTTATGCACTTAATCACCATGCAAACACAACAACAGCAGCACTGAGTGTTGAAGGGATTGTGGTCCTCCAGCCTCCTGCTCCTCTTTGTTGATTTTAGCCGCCCTCTAGTGGCGGATGTTGGGTATTTCATGCTGTGTGCTGTCAGCAGACTCGTTGAGGGATTTACTGGAGATTAAAGTTAAAATTAACCTGCTTAAACCAACAGTGCATTTTATTCGCTCTTTTTTTTTTCCTCCCCAGAATCCACTTTGACAGATTACTGGTAATATATGTCTAGACACAGCAGCTCCATTACAAAAAGCAGCAATAGTTTATAAAGATTATAACAGTTTGTTGCTCTTTGTATAGTCTAATTTGAAGAACTCTGAATTATGGTTGAGCGAGAGTGCTTTAAACCTCTCAAGCTGACTCATTTTCTGCAGTAGAGAACCAAATTCATTGTCTTTATTTTCACACGGTATTGCGTATTGCGCTTCACGTTTGTTGTTTTTTGTTCAGTTGCGTCAGCCTGTGCGTACCAAAAACATCACATTACATCTATAGCCAGGTTTGTTTGTGGCACGCCAGGGAAAATTGTCCCTTTCCAGCATGTTTCCAGTCAGACTTCATCTTATTTCTCTTCCACATGAATTTGTCTTTTAATCTTCAGGTGCAGCAGAGAGGAGAAAGACTGTGTTTTGACTTTGTAGTCAACCACAGTGGAAAAAAGGGGGGTGGGCAGGTTTCTGTGTTTAATCTTTTGGCCCACGGTCATGTTATGAGTGTTAAGGGGATTAAAAGATATCAGTAAACTAATCTGTCCGTTACACTGGCAGCCATGCTCCGCTCTACCCGGCTCTGCCTCCCGCCTGCTTCTCCGCTGCTGTGCTTGTTATCAGAGGGCAGAGGGGCCCCGGACAGGAGCCATCGAGGCATCACTCCCTAGAGATTAGCAGCACGTGTCTGCTTTGGGTGTATTTTTCTTTATTCAGAAGCTTTCTCCCGCCAAGCTTTAGGAAGCGAGCTGCTTGTGTTAAGTGTGTGGCGTCTGATGGTGTTGGGAGGTTGTTACAGATGGGATAAGGGAAAGTTCCTAAACTGTACCCACATGCAGGTGACGTGTGCCTGGCTGTGCTTCACTCAAGCTCTCGGCCTGGGTCACCGGTACGAGAGTCGCTATTGTTGCAACTCATCACGGGTCACCTCCATGTAAACTCTGGTTCAACACCTTTTTGGTCTTCTCTAACGTGTAACCCATTTCTTGTTTGTCCTCTTTTTTTTTCCATGGTTCAAGAAAAGGAAAAAGAAAGGGAGAGAGAAGGGTGGACAGAGACTTCTTGTGTCCAAATTAGGCAGCGCTCTCTCCTGGCCAAAGTTGAGGGTTATTGTGAAAGTGTGACATGAAATCCTCAGATCCAGCTGTATATGGTCAGTGATGGTCAGCCCTCACCTCTGTGATTTCACAAGCATGGCTGCCTGTCTACCTGTTCTTCCCGTAAAAGTGTTGGTTTTCCCCTCAAAGATGGATTGTTCTGAATCATATCAACTATCTTCAGCTTTCATCAGAGAGAAGCTCAGTTTTAGAGTCTGCAGGAGGCATGGATAACCGGATTGGTAGAGCCATGTTGTTGATATTAGCTAACATTCTAGCTTTAGCTTCTCTGGGTCTTGTTTTTATCAATTTTAACCCAGTCAAGTCAGCCAGTGCGCCATTCTCAGCTCTCTGATCGGCTTTACAAGATAACCGAAGCAGAACATTCTCTGCAAAGTTCCCTCGCCATTTCCATTAGACACATGTGCACATGCACGCACAGACACAACTGCCAGACTTTATGAGGATCCCTAATTACATGCTGCATACTGATGTATTTATACTTAACTCTGACTCACTGAGAAATGTGGTTTTTGTGTACGTCTGTGCACGAGGAGGACGGCCTTTGTGATGGGTTTCTGGAGTGAAAGTCAGTTTTGGGTGCGTAAACTATTTAACCGAATGAAATACGAAAAAAACACCTGGATGTGTCACATGTCATCCAGGATGTGCTCCTGTCGGGTTTCATCACCGACAGTTTGGCGACTGTTAACAGATAGCAGGATGTTTACAGTACCACAGTTAGTGGTTTATGTTCAGACTGGTGTATATGCTAAAGGGTCAAAGTTCAAAGCAGACTGTTATGATGATGTATGTCTCACTTATGCAAGTACCAGTATGTATGTCCTGGTTTATACACAGAGGAAGATCAAATTCCCTGAAGGTGAAGTACAGGATTCAGAGTTTGGGTGTTTTACTGATTTTACGTCCACTTTTTATGCACGTGAAAACTTCTCACGTTGCTCCAGTTAATCTGTGTTTGTGTCCTTTTTGAGTTTACCGCCTGCTGACTCTCAGGCGACTCCAGGCTGTTTCCACAGGCAGATCAGAGTGAATTCACACCTCACAGCCAATCAAGTTGATACTTGCACAGCTGTGTGGCAAGTGAAACCTGTCCAACCTCATTGCTGACAGATTTCAATGGAGGCGAACGTTGGATGGGAGCGTCATTTGTCTTCCGTAACTTCTCACCTGTCTGCAGCTGTCGCTCCGCTACCGGACGCCCGGCTGCTCGGTAAGGATCAGCACTCATTGAGTGATTCATTGTTGTGGCGTTTGGGTGTTGCTGTGGTGTGTAGGTGGATTCTGTGAGGAAGTCCAGGTTTGATAAGAGGTCATGTTGACCCACAGCAGCTTTATTTTGAGTCAGTCTCCTCTTTATCGTTCAGCTTTGCTGGTTTTTGCATCCATCCTCGGTTTAAAAAAACGGTGGACACAGCTGCCAAATAAAATGGGTTCTGGTTCTGTTCTTTTTACGTTGGAAAAAGACCCCCTTCTCTTTTTTGGCCATCGTGGGAGGAGGTGAAGCAACAGAGGCAGGAGCTTCTGTGGTGCTTAGAAGCAGGATTTCAGCTTTGTTATTGTGTTCGTGCTGCGCACATCTAGTACGTGTGCAGGAAAGATGGGTGAAGATGGCCTATTAGCAGCAGCCCGGTCCCATCTGAGCTGTCCATCACCAAGTCGACGCTCATTTGCCTGCAGCATGTGGCTGCAGTGTCGTTTTTTTATTGAGCTGCCCGTCCAGTTTCCTGCTCAGTTAAAGCTGTTGTTGCCTGACTGTCAGACTGGTTTGTGGGGAAGGACTGGCTGATGAACAAAGAGAGCAAGAGGAAGTGAAAAGAAGAAGAGGACAGATGAAAATGTGATGCTGTGAGATGAGGACAGATGAAGGGATTTGTTTGCTGCTGGAGATAAAGAAGGAAGACAAGAGAAAGAGAGGGCAGTGGGAGGGAGGAGAGACAGAGGATCCAGCCCTCTGGGACAGCAGTGTGTGTGTTTTGGGGGTGGACAGAGTGGCTCTGTATGCAGAACCTCACCGGACACCGACAGGAGGGACGCTGTGAGTTGTACTCTGTGTGTGTGTGTGCGTGCGCGTGTGTGTAGTGAAACCAGACCTACCTCTGATCCCTGCGCTGCACACACTCCTCCATCTGCTGCCCAGGAGTCTGCCTTCTGCTCCTTCTGCGCTCAGAGTGTGTGTGTGTGTGTGTGTGTGGGTGTGTGTGTGAGGGCTTCTGGGAGCTGTGATGTGGACCGCGTGGGATTAAACTCTCTAAAAGGTCGCCATCGGCAACAATGGATTGGAAGTAAGCGACTGGAATTTCTGCTTGTTGAATGACTGGAGGATCCCAGAGGATCCACAGGCTTGGGCTCCAGAAGCACCCATCCTCCCCTGGCTTCAGCATTTCTGCGTCTGGACCACGACCTTGTGTGAGTGTGTGAGCAGCCTATGTGGGCTGTCAGGGATGTGGATCTGAGAAACCTCCACGCCCCGATGCCCGCTGCTATGCTTCCATGTCCTGCACCGGCCGGGTCTGACTGGAGCTTCCAGAACCCGGTGGGGGTGGACTGCAGCTCCCCTGAACCTCGTTGCATCTGGCTGGCGGTGCTTCGCGGTGCCGTGGGCTCCGCGTCGCCTTCCATGGCGCCCACCAGGTCCATCAGGCAAAGCCAGACCTCTCATCAGCAGAGGGTAAGGAGAGAACGCCATCCTTCACCAGCAGGCGGTCAGCTGTCAGACGTACATGTTTGGTTAAAGTATTTTTAGCAACTTGTTTGAGCCCACAGAATTAATCAAAGGATGGAAATCTTTAGGAATGCTTTGTCAGATCATGGCAGAGCAGCTTGTGAAAGTCCTGGGTTTTCATTTTCAGGTAATTATTGTGGTACTTTTCCTAAAATCTCACTGATCCTGGTTTCTGTCAGCCAGCACGTGTTATTTATTTATGCGGCTCTATCAAAATAAGCCGAGGAGCTGTGTTATGATCTGAAACCTCTCCAGAAACCGCTGCTTTGTAGGATTGTTGCGTGCGTGCGTGCGTGTCAGCACAGGCGTTTGAAGTTGTTAATTAGTAATCTGCTGACAGATTCCAGTGTCTCCAAGCAGGTTGCTAACAGTAGCTAAAGCTAAGATAAATACTTTATGAGAATAAACATCCTAATCAGTCCCCCAAAATGCCCTCACACTTCAGGGCTCGCACACACACAAACCCACACACACACACCCACACACCCAGGAACACACACACACCCGGTCCCATTTTAGCATGGGAATTTATATGCATGTCCCTTTTTTTCCAGTTTGTCATCAGAGTTAGAAAAAAAGAATCAGGAATGTGTGTCTGCGTGTGTGTGTCTGCGCGCGTGTGTGTGTGTGTGTGTGTGTGTGTGTGTGTGTGTGTGTGTGTGTGTGGTGGGGGTTTGTACGTACACAGCTGAGACAAACACACACAGTACACAGTTGTTCAATGAGAAGGAGACAGTTGTACATAATGTGTTGATTTTTCACAGAAGGATATCTTATTTTTTTAACGTATAGAACAAACCTCGCTCTATCCTTCCTGCTGCAGCATCTAGAAGCTACAAATGTTCCATGTTGCGTTTAGAGTCTAATTCGGTGACATCTTTCAGTGGTACTTTCCCTTTTTAAATCACCGAGTGTACAAAAGTCCCAGACCACATTTTGCCCATGTCATCTGTGTCTGCCCACTGAGCTCCTGAGTCACTGTATAAACGTTATTCTGGACTGATTAACACTCGTCCATATTTAGACATCTCTGCAGGCGCTTGTCAGTCGGACAAAAAGTACAAAATGTTTTGCTGCTCAAGCAGAAAACCCTGTCGAACCATCATTTCCTGTTCACCTGTTTAAACTGACACTGGGGTTGAACTGGTTTCTGAGCACGTGCGTGGATGCAAACGCGCACGTGAAACTCAATTTGACTTCGTGCCGGTTGTGCGGGTCTAGTTTGAATCCCGGCCTGTCCGTCAGGTCGCGTCCTAGAGACCTAAGTGCATGATGGGATGTTCATGTGCACATCAGGCGCCTGCTGAGAGACACATAAGGTGCACGTAGTCGAGCGGCCCGTGTGCACGTCGGGTTCAGACAGACGGACTGCTGGCTGAGCCGCTGCTCTGTGCAGGCCAGTGGCAGACAGCCGTCAGGATTACAGGCTGGTCAGCATTTGTAACGTCTGCAAAGCTCCACTTTTCAACCAGGTTGCAGCTCTCAGCTGTTTAAAAGGACACCATTGTTCTGCCCTGCAGGGGTTTTAGCGGGAGCTCACTCCCTGACAGCCGATGCACTCCCCCGGGCTGCTTTACCTCT
>BJFM01003241.1:103509-121887 GCA_016586285.1 Arothron firmamentum | reverse complement strand
ATGTCTGGGTACGTGTGTAAACCAGCACGTAGACTGATGCTGATTATGGCTGCAAACCTGAAGCTGTTTAAAAAAGATCAGTTGTTTCCTGTGTGTTTGTGTGTTTAAATGACATCATCTTCAGATGGTAATGAGATCCCCTCAAGCCCTTTGGGTTTATTTGATATATTTTAATCAACATGAATAAAGATCGTAGCAGGATTTCGTGATAAGATGATCACTTCCCAGTCGGCAAGACGAGGAATTTCCCAATTTAGTTTCTTTCTGGAATTAACAGCAGTGAGGCTTCCCTTGAATGTGCCCTGAGCCTGCTGAGGAAGTCATGTTTAAACTCAAAACCACAGAACTTTTTTTCCAAGCTGCTTGTTGTTCTGTGTCCAACTGCCTGGGGAGGTAGTTCTTTTCTTTCAGGGCCGAAAAGTAAACTAAAGATGAGAAGTGGCCACGTCAAGGTGAGGAGAGGCTATCTATTTTGGGCTTTGGAAGGGAAGAGGCTGACTGTAGACGGGCAGAATGGCAGCATGGACGTGCATCCCACACAGGCCAGAGCTGGAGACTGGGAAATGGTGCTGGCTCAGAGACCCAGTCAGACCCTGTGTGTTTTGGGTAATCACAGGGTTTGGTGTTCCCAGCACCGGGAGGGGCCATGCGGTTAAAACCAACATGCTGGAACCTGCCTCTCTGCTGTGGCCTGATACTCCACCTCCTTCATCTTCCTCCTCCCTGTGCTCTCACCTCCATCAGTTACAACATGTCCCCACCAAACCGCTCCTTCGGAGGAATTCGCTTTCTTTCATTTCCTTTTCCCCTTCTAGTTTTCTTTATATTGTTGAAGACCGGACTGTCACTGGATGGCAGTCTGGAAAATAAATGTTTGGCAAACACTTCAGAAAAGGTTGTGAGATGTGTGTAAGAGGATCCGTAAACTCTGAGATTTTTTCCAAAGGAAATCTAAATATACAACCTCAGAAGAAAACTGAAATTAAATGGAGAAAATGTGCAGCGATGGCTGGACTGTAATCACACGCAGACCTGCAGGGAGGGAAGGGAGGAAAGAACTGGAAGGATTAAGGAAGAGGAGTGAAGGAGGAAGCGCCTCCATGATGGAGAGAGTGAGGCTTCTGTGAATAGCTCTGTCTGGCTGTTCCACAACACTTCCTGCCTCTAGCCGGCCACTTCCACTTCCTGTGTGACCCAAGTAAAGGTCATAAACTAACAATACACATTCTCGAAATACCACCTGTTGATAATGACGGGCTGAAATGATGAATGATGATGTTTTTAGCAGGAGGGAAGCTCCATCGCAATGAAATTAACTATAATTTCTGGAGGGTGCAGTTTAACTGCTGCTTAGGCGTGAGCAGTCTGTAAATGGCCTCCCCCCGCCTGTTTGGTCAGGTGATCACGTGTGACTGACAGATGTGTGTCGTCATGGCAGCACGAAGGTGAGAGTTTTCTCGTGTGTGTGTCAGCTGAGCTTGCTGGGCTCATCTACTCGGTCCTGTGTGAGATGTTTACAGAACGGGTGTAAATCACCTGGATAGTTCCCCCTCCCCGCATTCTCTCCCTGCACATGTGGAGACGCCCTGGGTGTTGTGGAGTGTTACCTTGAGGAGGCATTTAGAGCTGACCAGCCTATAAACTACAGGACGCACAAGGGACCCGATGATGTAATACCTTACATCTAGGTGTGATGTCATCGCTTTGAGTGTAGTGCTAGTGTGTGCAATTTCCAAGGAAACAGAAAATGGAAAGCTTTTTTATTGACTTGGATTTTACAAACATATTATTGCGTATCGTTTGATGGTGTGGTTGTACTAATCCTGACAAAGCTGACCTTTTTTTTCCCTGTCTGTCCACAGGCTAAGGGGCGGAGGGATGGTGTCTCCTCAGCCCCCGACAACCCTCGACCACCGATGGCGACGCGGCCAGGAAGGGAGGGGATCAGCGTGGGCTGGAGGGGTCCCCGGACGCTGGTCCTCCACAAAAACTCGCAGGGTTTTGGCTTCACACTGCGCCACTTCATTGTTTACCCTCCAGAGTCCACCTTGCACACCAACCTCAAGGTGAGACTACATGAAAGGGTAGGCGATAAATCACGTGCGCTGTGTGTTTTAAACCTGCTGAACTGCAGAATGGCGTGTGTAGGTCAGAGATAAGGCTGATCACGCTGCAGTTTGAGGTCAGCGAGTTTGAACTGAGCAAAACTCAGACAAATGGGGAGCTGATGGGAGACGGCACGCTGAACAAAACTAATTCTTTAAAAGGGTTGTTACTGGAGGGACCTGGAAGATTTAGAGGCAGAATAACCCCATAAAGCATAATAAAACGCTCTCCTATATCCTGCCAGACTGGATAGAAATTATTTTTTCACCTCATCAGTCCTTGTTTTAGGTCCTCGGTGAATTTGAGATTGTTCTCCTGTTTCTGAGTGAGTAGTTATTTAGCTCTCTGAGGTGTGGGGCAAACGTCTCCAGATGTGAATTTGAGGGATGTGGCGGTTGGGGTGGGGTGATTGTAGAGAAACAAGGCCTCCATTATTGTTTTGCCACCCCAGCATCCAGCAGCTGCACACAGGAACACAGAGTGGAACTGAATGAGAGCTGTTGTCTTAGCCTGGTACCATTCTGTGGCAGTGGGGTTGTACCAGGCCCGCTCAAGACAATAGGCCCACTGCTGGCCTTTGGTCCCGGTTCTGTCCATGTCTCCTCTGCCTCTAGTGTCACATGTTGTTTTTGGGACAATCAGACCCACAGAGAGTTCCATTCTTTGCCAAAGAGCCTCTGTGTGAGGCTCCCAAATAACCCACACGGTGTCTGTAATTACTGGAGGCCTACCAGGTGCGTGACCTGAGTGAACACACATTTCATGCTGCCTGTTGTCCCACAGGGTCTTTAAGCGTCTCTTTTTCCTCTCATGCATTAACCTGCACCCTTCTGCCTCTCTGATCTCACTGATCTCTTCTGCTATGGTTGTCCTTTATTTGGGCATTGAAAAAAACTCTGCCGTGTAATTAAATGCACTTTTATTTACTCAACTGTAAAATTGTAATTCTAAAGATCTGGGGCAGATCTTTGCCCGGTCCTAGATGTGTTCAGACAGGCACTGGTGAGTTGTTGAGTGTCCCTGGCCTGGTGCTCTATTCTGGGGTCGGCGTGGCTCCTTTCTCTCTCTCTAAACCCACCACCATTGTCTCCAGAGCCAGGAATGAGCCCACTCAGCGTAGCGTAAAGCCAGGCAGCAGTCAGACCACCATGCCCCTAACCCCAAACTGTCCACTCAGCTTAGAGCGTGTGTGTGTGTGTGTGTGTGTGTGATTGGGTGTGTGCGTGCGTGCGTGTGCATCACTGCAGTCCTTAACGTGTTTGCTTCGTGACGTCACCAGTATCTGTCAGATGGTCTAACCTGAAAGTCTGTTTGTGCTGCACTCCAAACAACATTACAATAAAAACGTGCTTGGAAGTCACTGGCGTAAACAGTCACTTATAACATGGATAAAATGATAAAATTGAGATAGTGTCACTCATCTTGAATCTGGGCTCAGGCTGCGTGAATGTCTGAAAGCACATAATTGCTTTTCACTCTTCCTAGTGTGACAGCAAAATTGTTGATGTTTTGTGTGTGCAGTCATTTAACTGTAGAAACCATAACGTTGGATTTGAGAAGTAATTATGTCTGTTTCTGGTGTTGGCAGGATGAGGAGAACGGCAACGAAAAGGGTAAGTGTCTCCCTGCTTCACATCACTCTAATTAAAAACTTGCCCGTTGGGGGAACTGATGATGTCAGAGCTGCTTTGGCTTCTGGCCGGCCTGTGAGGCTGCTGCGCCCCCTGCAGCACATTCTGCCTCATTGCAGCTTAAAGAGCCGCGCTCTTGGTCACCATGAAATACAACAAAAATAAACAGCAAATGGTAAAGGGCAGTATGCTGCCAATACTGAGAAAAAAATGGCAGATTCATAGATGAAATGCCTTATTTTTGCATTTTTTCTTCTTTGCCTGTCATCATCCAGGCTATCAGAAGAGTCGAATGGAGCCTATGGACACCATATTTGTGAAGAGCGTGAGAGAAAAGGGCCCGGCCCACCAGGCGGGCTTGTGTACAGGTAAAATTAGAAAATTAAGATTAAAATAGGGTAAATAATTGACATTTTTTCCAGAGGATTTCCTCTAAAAATCAAGAGTTGTTGAAGTGTTTCTACATCTGACATCCTTGCATACATAAATAATAAAAATTTGTCTTCATTCTTATAATTTAAGATAATATTTGGTGACAGCTTTGCAAACTCCACCTTTCTGTCCTCTGGTCTAGTAATATTAACAAGTAATAAACTGGAAGTTCAGCTTGTGTGGCTTGACGCTTGTTGATATTAAACACACTTCTATCAGCACAATGTAAATACAAAAAATATGTAAAGGGGACTCTTTTCACCTCTCCTGACCTTGGAAATGTATTTGCTCAGTTGTACTAAAGGGCTTTAATGTGATGTCTGTTCTTTAGGGGATAGGCTGGTGAAAGTCAATGGAGAGAGTGTTCTGGGGAAGACGTACTCGCAGGTGATAGCGCTCATTCAGAACAGGTGAGCAGGAACGTCCCGCATGTCAGCGCTGTTTGCTCTGTCGATTCACTCAGCCATCTGTTTGCTTTTGCTTTGCAAATGCCAGCATCCGTCCTCTTCCTTCACTGAAGATCCTGAAGTAGTTTACGCTAACAGAAAGTGATGTATTCTGGTAACATTTACTTCTAGCGCATAGCAAGGAAATATCCTTCCATCGAGGTGTGTCGCTCAGGTGTGTTTATTATCCATGTACTGACCACATCTAGGCTGGAATGTGTAAGACTGTGAGCTGCGGTCAGCAACAGGTGCTCAGTCCATGAACCTGAAATATTTCTTTTCCATAAATATTTATTCTGTCTCTGCGCCTCGTAGCCGGCGTCAAGCACCAGGTCAGAATATTGGTTATGAATTCTTGAACTTTTAGAGGAATGTACCAACTTTTCTCCTGACCAAGGCTGTATTTCACATCTTATCTCCTCATGCTCTTCCTCCTGTGTGTTTGTGTGTATCACAGCGAGTGTGTGTTGGAGCTCTCCATTATGCCAAAGGATGAAGACGTGCTTCAGTTGGTGAGTGCACACAATTTTTATTACATATGTTACTCCAACAGTGTAGGAAATTGAATATCCCTGCAGTTCTTTGAGACAGTCATAGTTGAGGAATGTGCAGATTATCTAAGAATGGCTGCCAGGTGACTCAGCAGCTCTCTGCTCTGTGTTTAGATTACAACAGACATCCATTAAATGTATTGAAGCTCACGTTTAGAAAACAGTTCCATGCCTGTTTGCACTCCCATGCACTCTGCAAAACACCCGCAGGTTGCTCCACACTTACTCACATGATCAGACATGCATCATCCTTTGCCCTCCCGTCAGCGTGGAGCAACACATCAACACACAACAGCAGATAGTGTTTAGATTTTTCTAGTCTGCACCAATCTCGCTCTCACAGAAACTCCAAATCAATTTAATTTAAGTTTCCTGCCCATTTTCTGTTTTCTGAACCCGCTCCTCTGAAGCCACGCTCCTCCCCTTTCTGCTACGTCTGCATCTGCTGCATTCCTCGCGTGACATCACCAACACTGCGCCTCCTTCCACACTCCCACAGGGTGGAGTGAGGCAGCAACTGAGAGGGGAGAGAGAGGGAATTTGGAAAGATCAGAGAGTAGACAGGAGGGAGATCAACAGATAGAAAACACAGGACAAGAAGTAATCGAATAAAGGCTAAGAGGTGAACGGTTTCTGGAATCTAAAGAACGTGGGGATTAAGCAGCAGTCGGTGTCGGTGAGGACGGCGTCTCTGTCATGTTTTCCTTCCTGTCTCATGGTGATAAATACAAACTTAGCATGAAGGCCGAGAAAACAACCGGGTCTATTTTGATGATCTGTGTGTATCATGAAAACCTTGTCTGACTGATATAGCTCAATGTAGTCATGAGACGTAATGAAAGGATTGTAAACGAGTGTTTTTATCAGCTCAGGAGTTAGAGCTGATAATTTAAAACTTATATGTGATGTACAGGTTTAATTATACACTTTTCACCGTGTACTCCTGCAGTGGTGCAGTGTGACTATAAATGGCGTGTATATAAAGGCATTGGTGGAGACGTGTGTTTTCAGCTGCTGGCTGTACAGTGAATCTTGTGGCTTTAGCTTCAGGCACTCGGTGCAGTTTGCCGGCTGTATATGGAGAGAAGAGGCCCTGCAGCAAAGCCAGGAGACTGTTCCACTTTAAGGCTTGTTATGTAATGTTAAGTGGCACGAAGCGTCTTAAAGAGATAAGGTTATGCTCTGTGTTTTATTAAACTTGTTTATATGAAGTATACGTTGCGTGTTGCCTCACACGCGCCAAAATCCTTCATGTCGTGTCTCTCTTATCTCACTTCGGTATCATCTCTTTTCCCAGGCGTACTCCCAGGATGCTTACCTGACAGGCAACGAGCCTTACTCAGGGGGAGCTGAGAACCTCCCTCCACCACCTCCTCTCTGCTATCCACGCTCCCAAACCACACCCCCAAGTGGAGCCCCCGTGTCTGCTCCAATGGGCCAGAACCAGCTGGATAACTGGAGTCGCTGGCCAAACTCTTCCAGTCCCTCTTCTCCACTTGACAACCGCTCCACTGTGGGCAGCCCCGCCAGCTGGCAGGAAGGGCGACCCGGAGAGCCAGGAGGTGTAGGTCCGAGTAGCCCGGCTCACCGAACAGAGGAGATCCAGTACGGCATGACCGGCAAGCACCCCCAGGGCCAGACCAGGGGCCGTTCCTACTCTTCCTCGTCTTCATCTGGAGGCCTTTTGTCCAGCCCGCTGCAGGTTCATTACCCCAACCACCACGCTGCCAGTACCTCCCAGGCCCCCCCACGCAAATCCACCTCTGCTTGGACTAGCCCACCCCTGCCTCAGCTCAGCCACAGTCGCAACGAGCGCTGTCAGCAGGCCCTCTCAGACTGGTACTACAACCAGATACCCGAGTGCTCAGGGCGCAGCAGTCAGATCCGACATCGGAGCTACTCTCAGGACCGGCTCAGTGACGTGCGGCGGCAGCAGCAGCGAGCCGGTGATTGGCCGCACAGCGCCTCCCAAGACACCCTGCTGTTCCTGCAGCAGCAGCAGCAGTCAGGACCAGGACCGCACGGAGAGCCCTACTGGTCTTATGCAGACTGGGATGGCGCCTCAGGGAGAGGCCCGCCCGCTCCTAACTACACGCGAACACGCTCTGAAAACCTGCTGGCTCAGTATGATTGCTACGGCCGTTCGTTGGAGATGCTGGACCGAGCAGGCGGACTGGTGTCGCCTCGGTTTGAGAGGCCCTCGTGGATCCAGCAGATCCCGCAGCAGCCTCATAGGACTGATGCCTACCCTCGGCAGGGGAGCCATTACGGTGCGGCACAAGCTGCTCCAGTATCCCGACATGCTACACACCACTCCCAGACCCACTCCCAGCCTCAGCCCCAACAGGCAGCTTCTCAGAGCAGGCGACTCCCCCCTGGCCAGAGCATGGACGAACAGCCTGTGGGTTACCGCAGCTACAGCCCCTCTTTTTACCGCAAAACAGGACGCATCATGCAGCAAGCCCACTCTTTCAGGGACCCTTCATACTTTGGCCCCCACTTGAACTGGAACCCAACCCCAAAAAGCCCCCCAGAGGGTGATACCACACCTATGACTGCAACCTCTTCTAGTCCTGAGACACAGAACAGCGAGTACAGGCCAACGAACCATGAAAGGGACCAAGGGTCAAAGGAGGAGGGGCAGGAGGAGGCAGTGACTCAGACCCAGGAAGTGGTACTGAGGCAAAAACCTCCCACCGGGAGGAGAAATGCCTTCGGTATGCGGCATCCTCATTATGCGCTGCCCGTGGATGGTCTAGAACCCTCTTTATTTTCTCCTGAAGACTCAGCTTCTGCACCCAGCTCCACAGACGACGGAGCCCCACGTAAACCAAATGGTAATCTGGCCCCAGTCCCCATCGAGGATGACTCCCTGGCCTCCATCCCATTCATAGGTAACACTCATTTCCTGCCCAAACTCCAAACCACCTTCACATTTCTATAGTTTCGTTCAAAAATGGGTTGCAGGGTAACAGTTTAATAAACTTTAGTGACATTTTCACTGTTTAGTAAAGGAATGAGATAACTATGGTTTGGGGCTGTGTGTGTATGTCTGTTTGTTTGTTTGTTTCCTTCCTTCTTGTCTTTCTAGTTAGGCTCCAGGCTATTGTGTGTGTGTGTGTGTGTGTGTTGGGCAATGCGGGCACCTCCCACAGTCTTCCAGGCAGAATTAGTTGTTTCATTGATTCGCATCAGAGCTCATTAATCCTGCCTCTGTTCCCTGAGGTCAGCTCACTGCTCCAAGTGTGAATTAGTCTTTTTTGTGTCAGGGCGGTGCTACCATGCAATATTTACTTCCTGTCAAAGACTAGTCCCTTGTTTTAGTTTTAACCAAATTGTTGTTTATTTCCGTGTGAAGCTTGGTCAGAAACGTTGGTGCAGATCAGACACTCTCCATTTCCATTTACTTTAGCAAATTACAGTATGCTAATATTTTAAATTAATAGTGGGAACGTTGTAAATATATCTGCACCACATTAATATGTTAGGATTATGTCTCTAAAACCATAACTGGCACCGTTGTGTTGAACTTTACCATAGCTGTGAGCTACATACGCTGAGCTGGACATTCTGGGATCATGTTTTGACTTGTCCCTCTGTGCAGAGGCTCTGCTGACGGCTTCACCACTCCACCAGTACAGCAGCCAATAAGTCAGATCAGACTCCAATGACCTGAGATGGTCAGATGAGCAGTGCTCCGCTGCCAGGCAGAAGCCACTGGCTATTATCATGCAGAATAGATCCAAATTAGATGAGGCGGTTTTGCCCCAGTGTAGATTATGTGCAGCTATTTGAGCCAAGTTGCGCTCAACCGGAGAAGGCAATTCAAAGAAATAGAAGCCACTGCATCAGCAAAACCATGAGGCACACATGTGAGATAGAGAACATTCTTGCCTTGTACCTTCCGAAACCAAACTGAGGGAACTGCAGGCCGGGACACGTTGAACTGAAACTAGGCTAGTTTCTCCCCATAGACGAGAGCTAGATTTCTCTTCAGCTGTCCTCCTTATCTCTGCTGGAGATGCTGATATAACCAATTTATTGGCTATTATCATTCTTTCGCATATGCACATCTCAGAGGTGGAGAGCAGGAAGGCGTCTGCCTCTGTGACGTCACACTGACAGATATTAATCTCCTGTTTCAAGTTTTTAGCTGCTTCTGACCTTCATACAGCAGAAACTGGATTGGTGGTTTCTTCTGGCTTCACATGTCACTCTTCTGGGAATTTAAAATGATCATGGAGGTTTTGTGGTGGTCCTTGTGGGGAACAGTGGGGGCTCACACATTCGGCTCCTGCATGCCCTCAATGCTGCTATTGTGCTCTGGAAGATGAAGGCATCTTCAGATGCTTTCGCATTCAGGCCATGGCTGTCTTTACTGGCTGGACCCTGAACACAACAGACCAAGACTGGCCGTCTCCACTTTTTCCTTTCATCTTGCCATTTTTCCTCACCTTTTTCCTTCTCCGTTTATAACAACACTCCTACTAACGCTTTGATTTGGTGAGAAAAATATGTAAACATAGCATAGCATATCAGAAGTTCTCTTCAATCTTTCAACAAAAATGGTAAAATTAAAATAACTAAGTGGTTACAGAGAACTTTTTGACATTTTACTGTATGTACATCAGTAAATATTGGTATAAATAACGTGATTTATGGTGCAGGTTACGCCTCATGTTAGTTTGCTGTGTTTAATTGATCAAACTGCTTTTCCATTGCAACGACCTGTATATGTCATCTTAGATAACTCACTTTTTAGCTCTATATTAATGCTTCTTTCCCCTTTTTCCTTCCATGTGGATTTATGTAATGTCTGAATTCAGAGTTCCACAGAGATGCTGCTGTAGTGTGCGGGTCCCTCTGTTCTCTGGATCGGAGCTGCCCGTTAATGATGGCCTTTGTTAAACCCGCAGCCCGGCTATTTCTGGGCAGCTGTAAACAGGCAGATTCCTCATCCCAGATTGGAAATGTTTTCTGCCTCATGTTGGGCTCCCATAATCTCAGGAATGTAGAAGAGAAGAGAAAAGAGGAGTCAAGAACTAAAGGTGGTGATGATGAGAGGAGTTTGACAGAAACTCCACTGATGAGAACAAAATTGGCTGAAATTAGAGGGGAAGAAATTGAGTTCTAGAAGTGTTCCATGTGGTGAGTCCTAAACGTCTTTGTGGGGGTGTGCTGCCCCCTGGTGTTCACCCAGAGAACACACCTGGAATCCCTGAAGCCCTTGAGCACTGACAGTTTTAAAGGTCATCAGCAGATCCATCTCCTCCACCTGTGTGCAAATATCTGTGTCAGGAAATGTGTGGATTTCCTGAGACTTTCAGCATATTTGTCAGAACTTAAACATCTTCTCACCTTCATTCGGTGACTGTTTATGTATCTGAGACGTTCATCTTACCCCACATGCATCGTAAGGCTTGGCTGTACTTTAGAGAAAGCAGAGAAGTGAAACCTGGAGCCTGTGTAGCTCTGTGAGACCGAGCCTCGCTCTCCACAGCGCAGTAGCTCTTCCTGTGGCAGCCGGAGGCTCAGGTACGCGTCGCCTCTCACGTATTTGCCTGTTTTAACGATTAATTCTGTCTGCTCTTACAGCAGGCAGCCACAGAGGTTTACAGGCTTCAGCTTCTCTGGTTTCAGTTTGCTGTCTGTCTTTTTTCTTCACCTCACTTTGGTGGATGATTTACTTGAGTCATTTGGAGACAAAGTGAAAGAGAAATGTGGTGTTGTTGTCTCCTGATGTTCCTCCTCGTTCCTCCTCTTTAACCTCTCTGCTCATCTGACCTATTTCACCTTCCTTCTCCGACCTTATATTCTAATACCTTAACCTCTGCCCTCTTTTGGCCCCCCTCCCCCCACAGATGAGCCCACCAGTCCCAGCGCAGACCTGCGTGCCCGTCACGTGCCGGCGTCCTCCGTGGTGTCCAGCGGCATGAGTTCAGCGCCTGCCATGGTCACCAGTCCCTCCTCCCCTACCTTCCACTTCCCCCCTACTAGGCTCTTTTCACACGACTGCAGTGAGTGGCCCCCCTCCCCGCTTCTCCCTGCTTTCTCTCCTCCCTACTGCATGCATAAGTACAGAATCTTGAGGCTCTTTGTCTGATATTGAGCACGTATTCCTGTAATTCAGATCAAGCTGTTACTTAAACTTCAGTATTCATTTTAGCTTCTTTCGTGGTTATGCTAACACCAGTAGCTGCTGTGTGTCAGCTGTTTCTGGCCTCTACACTGGTCAGTATGGTCGATTTGTGGCTCAATATATGACAAAAAACCTTGTAAATTTGTGCTGTTTGGCTGTATTTTCCAGACTGTAATAACTGGAAGGGTAGAACAAAGAGAGTTTATATTTTCAGCGTTTGCATGAAGCATCTGAATTTCAGTTTCACGTAAAATCCGATTGATCGTTAGTTGCATGAAAGGTGCTTTGAAAGAATTGTAAAAACAGGTGAAACCTGCATGCCAGTGGTGAGAATAGAGTCTAAGCCACCTCTGTAGCTCACAGTCCCCCACCCTGCCGTTCATCTTCACCACATCACCACCTCATTATCAGTTCACCTCTTCCACCTGCCGCTGCCTCACATCTGCTAATCCAACGCCGTCCACACACGGCTGATTGGCATTACATCAACTCTCTCTCTCTCTCTCCCTCCCTCCCTCCCTCCCTCCCTCTCTCCCTCTTTCTATCTTTCTCTCTCTCTCATTTCATTCATTGAGCAGGCAGTATTAAATCCAGTCGCCGTTCCTCCTATCTTCTAGCCATCACCTCTGAGCGCTCCAAGTCATGTGACGAAGGCCTGAACACGTTCAGGGAGGAAGGGCGGGTCTTCTTGTGAGTACTGGCTAACGAGTGATAAGAGACGCGCAGGCAGACAGACTGATAATGGTGTTTTGATTGACAGGAGGCTACCAAAGAGAGTGAAGAGCTTCTTCACAGACGGGGTGAGTTTAATACACAATGTTAGGGAAATAATGGGATGTCAATTTACCTGACAGGTGTTGCTGGATTACTGACCTGCTGGTTCTTCCCACTCTGCTGTTTGTCTTCCAGTCGCTGGACAACCTGAGGTCAGCCGAGGAGGTCCGATCCAAACGCCACTCCACCTCAGAGCTGGGAAACATCACCTACAGCGACGTGCGGCGGGAGGGATGGCTGCACTTCAAACAAATTCTCACGGAGAAGGGCAAGGTGAGGAAGTCGGAACCGCTCAGGAAGTGTTTGCTGCTTTGGGATGTTTAATTTCCCGTCTGTCCATTGCAGAAAGTTGGCAGTGGAATGCGTCCATGGAAGAGAGTGTTTTCGGTGCTCCGCTCCCATTCACTCTTCCTTTACAAGGACAAGAGGGAGGCCGTACTCCGGGGGGCCACCCTTGGTGGCGGCACCGAAGACGAGCAGCCAATCAGCATCCGGGGCTGCCTGGTGGACATCGCGTACAGTGAGACCAAGCGAAAGCATGCTCTGCGGCTGACCACCCAGGACTTCTGCGAGTACCTGCTACAGGCGGAAGATCGGGAGGACATGTTGGACTGGATCAAGGTCATCAGGGAGAACAGCAAGACAGACAGTGAGGTCAGAGGAGGCAGCTTCATCACCCAGATGTTGCTTTAGCTTTTACAAGTCTTAACAGCCGCCGTCATTTGTTGCAGGAGCTTGGTTTTTCAGGACAGGCCCTCATCAGTAAGAAGCTGAACGATTACAGGAAGCACAGGTACGTCCCCTGCCAACACCGACGTCTTTCTAATGTGCTCGTGGTCTGAGTAATTGTGTCTCTCTGGCTCCCCCTGCAGTCCAACTGGGAATAAACCCGACTCCTCTCCCAGGTTGTCGCGCATTAAGCCCCCCTTCCTGCTCGCCAAGACGGAAAACAGCACAGGGGCGCCCCGTTCTCCCAAACCAGAGGGAAAAGGTCAGCGTGACGCATGGCACATTAAAGAAAAGAAGAAAATAAATCCACAAAATACCACCAGTAAATTACAAGGACATCAGAACACATCATTGGCTTTCATATTGTACTACTTTTTTATGCATTTATTCTTAGAATTGATTTTAAATGTTCCTTTTTCTACTGTTGAAATACCAACATGCATGCATAGATATTTTCGACATCTTAAAGGGCAATACTTAACATTTACCATCCACCAAGGTGAGGTGAGACACATGTTTATCCAGACGCTCAGCTCAGGCTTTTATTGTGTTTAGATGAGAGTGGCCCTCTGAAGTCTCCGTGGGGAATTAACATCATGAAGAAGACCAAGAAGGTGGTTCCCAAAGCTTTTGGTGTGAGGTTGGAGGACTGTCAGCCGGGCGTCAACAACAAGGTTGGAGCTGATCACCCCTTGTCTCTTGAGTTTCTTCTGAGTGTTTCTTTTGAGAGCCAACCGGGTCCGTCTCTGCCTACCTCAGTTCATCCCGCTCATTGTGGAGATCTGCTGCGGCCTCGTGGAGGAGATGGGTCTGGAGTACACCGGGATTTACAGAGTCCCTGGGAACAACGCCATGGTGTCACTGCTCCAGGATCAGCTCAACAAGGGTGTTGACATCAACCCTGCAGAGGAAGTGAGGAAACGTTAAAATATGAAATCCTGCGATTCTTTGAATTCCACAGCTGATGTTGATCTGTGTGTGTGGTGTCGCTAACAGAAGTGGCAGGACCTGAATGTTGTCAGCAGTTTATTAAAATCCTTCTTCCGGAAACTTCCAGAGCCTCTTTTCACCAATGGTGAGTGCACGCGAGTCTTAACAAGCCGCCGCACGCTCTTCACACCCTGCAGTTCACAGGAAGGTATCCTTGTTTTGTTAAACACCTCATGTTTCTGAAACCTTCACAGACAAGTACAACGACTTCATCGATGCCAACAGGATGGAAAACGCCTCAGAGAGACTGAAAACCTTGAAGAAACTGGTGCGTTTGTTTAAATGTGTGTGTGTGTGTGTGTGTGTGTGTGTGTGTGTTTGACAGATTTCTCAGTATTATGATTGTTTTTGTAGATCCGAGACCTCCCAGATCACTATTACCACACTCTCAAGTTCCTGATGGGCCACCTAAAGACTGTAGCCGACAACTCCGACAAAAACAAGGTAGGTGTGTGTGTGTGTGTGTGTGTGTGTGTGTGTGTGTGTGTGTGTGTGTGTGTGTGTGTGTGTGTGTGTGTGATTGTTCTGAACGTGTCTGTGTCCCGTGTCCAGATGGAACCTCGGAACCTGGCTCTGGTGTTCGGACCAACTCTGGTCCGGACGTCTGAGGACAACATGAAAGACATGGTTACTCACATGCCAGACCGCTACAAGATAGTGGAGACACTCATCCAGCATGTAAGACACACACACACACACACACACACACACACACACACACACACACACAAAATTATGATTCTAAATCTGTCCTTTTTTACAGGGCATTTGGTTTTTCACTGATGACTTAGATAAGGATGAAAAGGTACGTAATGATGGATTTTCTAAGGGTTTTGTCCAAAAAGAAATGTTCTGGAGGAGAGTATATTCAATATGAATCTGCTAAAAGACTTCAGGGTGCCATGTGTGACCCAAACTGGTTGAGCTTCACTATTTGTGGTGTTTTTTTTTAGTCTTGAAGAGCTTTACATTTTTATCAAGTTTTCATTTTACTGCAGCAAACAAAGTTATTTCCTTAATTTTTGCTGTTGCTGTTTTCTAAACCCTGGAGGACTGTCTGCAGTTAAAAGTAGTAGCAACTCCAAACAGTGGTTGTGCAGTTGAATAAAACCAATGTTTGCGAGGTGGAACAAACCGACTTTGATCTCTGTGAGATCAGACCAAAACCTGCAGACTGACGGGAAATTACACCATTTAGACCATCAACACCTCGCTTTTTCTGCCTGTGTCGGTAAAAACTGAATAAAAAGGCTGTCGTGTCTGTCGATCCATGCAGACGCCGGTGGACACGGAGGATGTGCAGCCCGCCCCCAACATCGACCACTTGCTGCCCAACATCGGCAGGACCGGCCTGCCCGGGGAGGCCTCAGGTGAGTGCACGCCGCTGTTGGCCCTCAGTAAATGCTGCTTTCAGTTTGAAGGTGGAAGTAGGAAAGTCCCTATCAGCACATCACTGCTGCGTCACTGCCAGTCATTACTTTTCACTGGAAACCGTCAAAAATTTCCTCAAGGTAGAAAAACACATTAGATCATTTTTACATGGTTAAAAAAAAGAAACATATTAGTGGATAAGGAGCTTTTTCAAAGTGTGTTTTCGAAGCGCGTGTACTACTTTCAGAAGCGAACTTGAACGCAGCATGAGGAATGGCCTCAGTTAGAGTGTTTTTGTGTTTGAAAGCACATCTCTCTTCTCTGCTGATTACTTCGGGGCTCTGTGTTGCACATCTTTCACTTTCTCTGTACCTTCTCTGCGTTTCCTTCTCTTAGCTGAGCCTGTGGAGCAGCCACTGCGGTAGGATGGGAACTCCCCTGTCCCTGTGTGTGTGTGTGTGAGGGAGTGTGTGTGTGGGTGTGCTTGTGTGTTGGTGACAGAGCGGTGGTGGTGTTTCTGTGTGCCTCCTGAATGTCAGCTGGAGTTCTGTCTCGTCATCGTTGTCCCAGTCTAACGAATGAGTGAACTGATGGCCGGTTGTTGTGTGAACTATCGTCCTCTCACATTTCTGTCACCTCAGAGATCTTTGATAGTCTTTATCCCTCGTTCTTGGTTTCTGTAATGTGCACGATGTGCTCCATCTATTGACCTTCCACACCTTCAAATCAAAGTCATAAATTTAAGAAAAAATCCAACCCTCACCAGAGCAAAGAGTCAGAGGAGAGTCGGGACCAGCTGCAGAGCAGCGCCAGGCTGGAGGTTCTGGTCTCCAGACAATCTGAGCTGTAGTTTAAACACCCACGTGAGCGGGCTCAGACCCTGGCATGAGGACCTACACTGATAATCCAGGTTTAGCACACAGGCCATCATCATTTACAACCACATATCTACAGTAAATCAGGAAGTGCAAAGGATGGTCATAAACCATCTGGTTAAGAGCGAAAGATCTGGGAGACAGGTGAAGCGCAGGCAGGATTCTGTACATTAACACACCTCTGGGATCTGTGGATGGTTTTTCCTCCACGTCTAACTGGTGCTGTGAAATTCTCCCTAGAACACGTAATCAACCTGCTTTCAATCTGATTTCCTGACTGAATAACTGGAACAGTTAACTTTATTTGTGTCTAATCTGTTAAAATCTGGAATTTCAAACGCAGCTTAAAGATGGATGAATGAAGTGAGAACCCAGAACGGGTGTGAGTGTGGCTGTGGTTCATCGCACGCTTTCACCCCCCCATCCCAGTGCTTCTGTCCCTGAATGATGTCATCAGTGATGACATCAGCGTGTGCCGTGCTTTCCTGACGCAGTTTTTCCTTCACACCTCTGGTCTTCACGTGCCGGTCAGAGGTCGGAGGTCACAGAGGGAGTTTATCACCAATGATAAATTTAAAAAAATGTTCCCAGCAGGTGATTTCCACCAGCGCTGACGTTCAAAGTTCAGCAGAACTCTTTTTTTTTTTTTCAACTTCCTCTGTTCTCTCCACCGAGACTGTTGGATTTTTATGACCGTGGATGATTCTGACGCCTTTGTGTGGTGCTTTTCCCTTTTTTCCCACAGACTCAACCAACAGTGATTCAGCTAAATCAAAGGTACGTTTCTCTAACCTCAGTAAAGCGTTCGAGCTAGCCTTTGATCCGCCGTCAACGCTGGACGCTGCTGTGAGTCGCTCATTATTGCATTTTCAGCTGTTCAAACCTTCACCTGGCTGTTTGCTTGCGTCTTCAGGGGTCGTGGGGGTCAAAGAAAGACCTGTCGCCCAAAGATTTCCTGACTCTGTCCATCATGACCGCCGTCACGGGCCGCAAACGCCGGAAGCGCCACAACGCCCGCCGTGTGGGCAGCAGCACGGACGACGACTCGGAGCACGAGCCAATCAAAACCGGACATCTGGGGATGGAGGAGGAGGAGGAGGAGGAGGAGGAGGTGGAGACGCCTGGGGGAGACACCGCCCCTCGGGCAGAGGGAGAGGAGGACGATGAGGAGGAAGAGGATGAGGAAGTGGTAGAAAGTGGACTGAAGGAGGAGACAGAAGAGGAGGCGGAGCAGGTCGGCTCCAGCCGGCCGCAGGGCAACGAGGAGGCGGAAGCAGGAGGACGAGCGGCTGCCATGTTGTTACAGGAGTCGCGGAGGGAGGCCAAGGGGCCGCTGTGGAGGGCCCCAGAGGACGCGCGCTCCATTGTCTCCGGGTACTCAACGCTGTCCACGTTAGGGCGGAGCCTGGGCTCAGAGGGCCGGGGTGACGAGGCGGACGACGAGCACAGCGAGCTGGTGAGCGAGACCGACAACGAGAGCGGCTTCGCCTCGCGCTCCCTCACCCAGGAGAGGCCTGACAAACAGAGGGGCCCGCCTGCCGCGCACACGGAGCCCCCCCGCAGCTTCCTCTACACCCACATCAAACCTGCCGGCCCCTCAGCCGCACACCTTCTGGCCCCGCCCCCCGCACTCCTTCACACAGCTGACCCTGACAGGCAGGACGGCGGGGCTCGCTCCACCACGCCCTCGTCCTCCTCCTTCTCCTCCTCCTCCACCCACAAGCTGCACTCGCGGCCTTCCTTCAACTCCCACAAGCTGATCCAGTGCGACACGCTGGCCAGGAAGAAGCTGAGGTCGGAGAAGGCCAAGGCGCGCTCGCTCGACCTGATGGAGCTGTCGGGGGGCGGGGCTTCTGGGGACGGGACCAGTTCTGGAGCAGACAGCAGCGTCACGGTGAGGACAGATTCCTCCAGAACCAACGCCTCCTCAGGCAGCAGCCAGGACAACCCCCGCCTGGCGCGGCCCAAGCCCGCGCTGCGGCCCGGCGAGGCCGCCTCCTTCGCCCCCGCTGAGCCGGGCCGGTCGCTGGCGGACCAGGTGCGAGCCCGCCTGATGGGCTCGGCTGATGACCTGCGCAGCGTGGGCCTGCGGAAGCCGCTGTCACCCGAGACCCGCAGGAAGAGACGGGCGTGGCGCCGTCACACCGTCGTGGCCTCCCCCACAGAGGCGTCCGACAAGAGGCCCCCGCTGCGCGTCCACGAGTTCCCCCTGTCCCCCCTGGGCCAGCACCACTTCAAACCACCTCAGGACCCAGATGGAGTCGACCCTGGACCGGCCGGCCGCCACGCCCCCACATCCAGGTTCCACCAGTACCTGTGAGGTCCCCCCCCCCC